>BGPR01003798.1:0-48691 GCA_013235015.1 Araneus ventricosus | reverse complement strand
TCCCCGACTCGAATCCTGGATTCGCCACTGATGAACACCTATCGATAGTATCGCCGGGGGAAAAACTATCGATAGTTTGGGAAAACTATCGACTGCACTATTTCACTATATATGTTTAAGGAACACTACCCCAAAGGATGTGTTACGAATTCTGTAAATTTAACGTTTTGGCGAAATATTTGGCGACTTGGCGTCACGAAATTTTTACCATTTTCTAGAAAATTCAGCAGTCTCCCGAGAGTATACGTATAAAGCCTCGCTGAAATCGCGTAAGTTCAGTTCCCTTCGTACACCAGGAGGATGCGTACGAGCTCCGATTCTTGACTTGTTCTTATTAGAACTTTTCCGGGATAGGATGGATCCCCCAACTAGCGACTCAAGGGTGGCGCCGGAAGGCCCACCAGCTTTGATGGACTTTGCGGAATGCATTACAGACGAAGAATTATGCCAGTTCTTAACCGGAGCTGCGAAAAGGGTTACTCATTTACTGAGGGCCTTACAGGCTGCCAAAGGAGACATCGGATTAATGACAAAATGAGAGTCTCCCTACTTGAATCAGTGGAAGAAGCAAGGAAGGAGATTGCCACACTGCAAGAGCAAGTAAGTAGCGTAGGTTCTTGTCCTATTGTGAATTGTGCTGTGCATATTAGTAATGTTACTAGACCTAACTCTAAACGATCTCTCTCTGGTTGGGAAGATGTTCCTAATCTTATTAATGACGATCCGGATTTAAATAACTTTAAATTTCTTCTAAAATGTTACTAGCCAAAGCTAAAAATACCTCTGTTAAAGAAAGTGAAATAAATTTTGCTGATGGAAATAAATTTTCAAATCTAGAAAATGAAGACGCTGATGTTGGCGAAAGCCCCGAAATTCCAACTCCAGTTAAAAAAACCGCCCCCAATTATGCTCAAAAAACTTGACAACTTTACCTCGCAACTTAAATTTATTAACGAAAAACTCGGACACGTAACTGCCAAGTCTGGCGGACAATTTATCCGCCTTTGTACCAAAGACCCTGAAGATCACTGCAAACTCACCAAATTTCTAAAGGAAAAAGAATTTGAATACTTTGTCATTATCCCCAAATGGGAGCGTCCCATTAAAGTCGTAGTCAGAGACCTACCAAGAGAAACTAGAACCCATCAAATTAAAGATTATCTTTAGGAAGTTCATAAATTTAAATTGAAAAAGTCGTCCAACTAACTAAATTACGCACGAAGCGTCCTCTCCCCCTTTTCCAAATTACTCTCCCGAATCGCGAGGAAAATAAGGCAATCTGGAATGTTGACGAAATTCTTTACTTTAAAGTAAAAATAGAAAGATTTCAAAGACGCACTGGTGCCCTGCAGTGCTTTAACTGTAACTTGCATCATCTCACTGCAGCTGCTTGCCATCTCAAGGCTAGATGCCTGAAATGTGGTAAAAACCATACACACTTGCAATGCAACAAAACTTTCGATTTAAATGAAAAAGGAAGAATAAAAACCCCCTAAGTGCATTAATTGCAACGAAGAAGAGCACCTCGCCTCTTGGCGAGGTTGCAAAAACTTTCCAAAGAAAATTATCAAAAACTTTAGAAATGCTAATCCCCCTAGATTTGTTAATCAAAATTTCTCTTTTGCTGCTGCCGCCCGTGCTAACTCTAACACTAACGTAAATACCGATCCCAACCCAAATTTAAGTAACAACGAAACTAATGTCGAAACTCCGCAAGAAAAAATTGAATCTGTAAATGATATTCTATATATCCTTGGTGAATTCCAAAAAATATTCGGTAAAACAAATATCCGCGAATTGGCGTCTAAACTAAGGTCAACTAACAATGTTCTCGATAAATTACATGTATTTGAACAATATTTAAAACCCTAAATGCATCCGTGTTTGGTTTCGCCAGCGTCATTTGCCTTCATCCATCTAGCTTGTTGCTTTTCTGATTTTCCGCTCCTTAATTTCCCTATTTTAAATTCTAAAATTTTTAAATCACATTTTATTCACAATAGGATATATCTATAGCTACTAAAAGCCTGAAATCTTCCAGGAAATGCAGATGGTGGCCCCTGCCGGTGGCCAATGAGCTGCAGACATCACCCTCCAACTTGAGTTCAGTTCCTGTTGTGCTTGCCATTGAGTGAGAGTGTCTCTCGATTGTCGGTGACGAGGCTGCTGAATTTAGCCGAGTGTCTAAACCAGTATGCGACGTGTTCTTTTGAGTTTTCACCGTGCTCTGCGCCGTGAGCTGATTTGAACTATTGTAGTCGTTTGAAGACTGGACTGCTTTGGTTCTGTCAACTGCAAATAAATTCATGTTTGTGCCGCCTTGATTGAAGTCCATTTAATCCACGAACCCGTCCAAACCGTAACAACAGATATAAAAGGTACTTTAGTTACTACGGTAAAACCTGTCTATAACGATATTCTAGGGGCCTAGAAAATGTATTGTTATAGACAGTTTGAGGATTTGCGTGTCCAATGTTTATGTGCGCGTGTATGTATTAATATATTAATGTATTTTATCGCGCTTTTTGATTCATCTTACAAATAATAACCGATGTAAAATTGGATTTTATAAACTTGTAAAATATACAATTTTAGATATCGATATAAAATTTTATATTTAAATTTTTTTAAGAACTTCAAAATCAAGATTTTAGTTGAAAACTTTGTCAGCATCGTCATCGCCTTTAAATCGCTTTCATTTGCTATTCACTTTGCTTTTTTCCACATCTACAATGTCTTTTCTTTCCTTTTTTTTCCAAAAATCCACTGAAAATTCCCATACATTTTAGTAACATCAACTTGCTTTAGTTCTTGGTTGATTTCCGAAATGTTTTTGTAGTTTTTCTTCAAATGCCAATGTTTTACGCCAGGCCATCCTAGATTCATGCTGTTAGCACATAAAAAGCGAATTTCAAGGACCAGGAGTCAGTGGGAAGTGTTAAATGCGAATGAACAGGTTAGTGCATACCAGAGGTCAGAGGCAACAAACATCTGTGCACATTTCAATCACTTCCGCCCCGGATTCCCCTCCTACAAATGGCTGCGACTTCTTGCCCCCTCCCTCCGATTCTCCTGTTATCTCACATTCTTTGACTATAGGGTGTCGTTTTCCAACGTAAAAAAAATCGGGATTTTGATGTACCAGCTTTCCTAGAGAGGTAAAATTATCGTTATAGATAGGTGAGTCTTAAAAGAGATCATCTTTGTAGGCAGGTTGAAAATACATTGAGTAAATAGGAATTCTGCCGGATCAAATAAAATATCGCTATGGATAGGCTTATCGTTATAGACAGTATCATTAACTGTACAATGCTTCACTTTGGGATCGTCCACAAATGATGTCACGCTTGGAGCGGGGAGAGGGTGCGTGAAATTGTGACAGTTTATGACAAGGGGAGGGGAGGGGGTAACAAGAAGTGTGATATCACACATTTTGGTTAAAATAAAAACATTTAAAATCAGCAGATTAAATTTTGAAGTTAATTTGAAATTACTAGAATTTGAGGATATTTTTTAATCGGGGCTAAAACAAGTTTCATGCGATTTTTTTTTCACTTATTTTCCTTTCTTTTTGAAAAAGGCATTCAGGGTAGGTTCTGAGAATATGGTAGCAGCAGAAATTCTTCACCATTAGAAACAAACCTCTCCCTGTCACACTCTAGAAATGTCCAACAAAAGATACGTCGCCCCACCTGGGTGAGTGGTAGAACTGGTAGTGGCACGAACAGGTTGATCTTATTGAGACGGGTTTTTTTTTTAAATTCAATCTTTTTAAGAGCATTTTGTGTTCATAAAGTAAAGATAAGATTTAAAGCAAAATATATCAAATTCCAAAACACTACTGTTTACAATTGCTCTTTTATATTAATATTTTATTACTATTGTATATAAATTAGGTTTTTTGTTGTAAACCTTAATCTTATTTCATACAAAATAAGTACGCATATAATCATTATTATCGTTATGCTCACAAATGCCATTAAAACGCATAAAGTTTAAAAATAAAATTGGAAATATGATCTATAACGTAGTGCTTTGTTTCTGAACTGCAAGTATATGTTTATGTAATATAGCGTGACATATGACAAGGGGGTTGGGAGGGGGTATGGTGAAGTGTGACACTTTGTGACAAAGGGGGGGAGGGGGTCAAAAATATTGAAAAAAAGCGTGACATCATTTATGGACAGCCTCTTTCGCGCTTTAAACGACATTCGATGCTTGCTATGCTGTTTGCCTTCCACCACCGTCCTGTGTATTTCCCACTTGTTGCATCATATGCTTTCTCTCTTTTTGTTTAATCATTTTGATGGGTGTCGATCATCGTATTCTCGTCTGGAAAGGAAAGCAAATGCTATAAAACCGAAATGACAAGTTTCTAAAGCAATTGTTATAGCTCGAATAGACTTGAAAGAATATGTGATCTAAGCCAACTCTCAAAATAACGCGATAATTTGGTTTAAATCAGAGGATTATCCATGAGCCATCAACTCCACTCCAGCTGTGAAAGGAATGCCTATGGAAGAGTTTTCTGTTTTCTTTATTTACATTAAAATGCCTTAACTACATAATTCCAGAGTAATGCTAAGTCAGTGGAATCTTCAAAGCGGAAGTTCAAAAGTAATGCAAATAAAATCAAGGTTTTAATGTAAGTAAACAAAACAGAAAACTCGTCCACTGACTGCATTAAGTAAGGGGTCTATTCTGGTACCCCCGGGTGGGGGGGGTTGTGCACGTTAACCCCGGACCCCCCCCAAGGGGGGGTACCATAATAGACCCCTATATCTTTGAGTAAACAAAAAACAGACAGTCATGATAATTTCAAATTGCAAAATATTGTAAGAATAAAATAAGATAAGTAGGGCAAATATAGGAACGGGAAAGGGAATTTCGAAATTATTGCCAAAAATTTAAGTAATCAGGCAGGTGTTGGCTGAAATAAACTTTGAAGGTGTTCTCAGAAATAATTTTAACAAAAAAAAAAGTTTCACATGTCATAATTCATCGTCCGTTGTGCAGATCCCCAATGTTCAGTTTTATAACCGACTTCGGAGGAAATTGCTATAACAAGAAAATCAAATACACTGACATACAAAAGTTAAGGAACATTTCGTAAAATGCTAGAAATTTGCAATTAATACGAAAACAGTGTTTCGAAATCAGTTCTGGAGAATCGTGTGACATTCAATAGAGTATCATATACATATTACAGTGAAGATTCGGTCACGAGGGCAATTAGGGGGACCACCAGAAAGGGATGAAGGCGAAAATGGAGATTCACCCATCCTGTTTCACAGAAAACTGATAACGAGATGTAACTTTTATCAGTGGTTACGGTTTAATGTGCATAATATTTACATGCATTCTCATAAGCATAACACAAATATTCGGGAAGATATAAATGTCTCTTTAAATAATCCCAAATTTTTCCGCATATGTTTTGCTTATAACATGCAGAGTTTTCATTCAAATTATTCGAAATTTGCAGAACACTCGACAATATGTTACAGAAGTATTGTATTAAACTTTGAAGTAAATACGTTGAATATTACAAGGATTATGAGTGTTTGTATTAAATAATTCTTTACTGCGCATGTGCGAGACGCAGCCAAATTTTTCCTTCATAACAACAAAGCCAGATATATAGAGCAACTTTAAAAAAAAATTCCAGTTGAATCCCATTAAAATTCAGAAAGCTGTCGGTATTTCAGTGAGGTGAATTTCAATTTTTCTTTAAGAGAAGCTAAATGGTGAGGGTTCTTGCACAAACTGATATTTTTTAAACTTTAATCTTCGAATGGTATTCGAGAAAATGCAGTTTAGATAATATATTTCATTTATAAGTGTTCATGGTATTCAGGATATTCAATTTTACTAAAATTCAATGTTACTGTTCGAAGATTCAAAGGATTGAGGAAGGGGGAAAAATAAGGAGTCAGGATGCAAAGAATATACAATTTTTATTAATATTCTGTGATTCAAAATTGCATTAATGAAGAACAGAATTCAAACAAAACAGCCAAAAATCTCAATTTTCAGTTTGAACTGGTGCACGGATAAGAAGGCTGATCCACTTTTTCATCAACCATCGATGCAAACAATGAATTTTCTTTCATTGGCAGAATGACGTTTTCTTCTGTGAAAACACTCTTTATTACAACCAAATTTTTCTCTCGGCGTAAATCTGGACATTATTCTGGACCTGAGTTTGAAATCCGGATGTATGTTAATACCAGTTATAGTACTACCGTCCACACACTTCCCCAAGTACAATTACTCTTTTTCTAATAGGCTGCTCTGATAAATATAAAATTGGAGCCACCATTCGTTCATAAACGAATTTTACACAGTGTGTTTCGTTTATAGTTATTTTTTCACGTTTTCTGTCATAGTATTTCCCAGTTTGAAATTCTTTATGAATTGTAACAGTGGCGAATCCAGAATTCGGGTTTGGGGGGGGGGGGTTAAAATTATAGTTTCGCCATTGGTTTCCCAGAAATCTGTGTTCTGGGAAGTGTGTATCTAAGAGTTTTAATCAGGCATTTTCATGTAGAGCATAAAAATGCCTGACTAGTACTAAAATAAGTTAGTGTTAACAGTTTAAAATTAGGTACGTATTCGAGTGCCTTTGAAGCATACAACTGGGGTAAAGTGAAGAACCGCTTTCTTTCGAATTTAAATTGGAACAATAAATTGCATAAATAATGTTCTGAAACAAAAGTAGAAATCTTTTACAGACTCCTTTTAAAATTATAGTTTCGCCATTGGTTTCCCAGAAATCTGTGTTCTGGGAAGTGTGTATCTAAGACTTTCAATCAGTCATTTTCGTGCAGAGCATTCTATTCGAAAGAGAAAAGGAAAGTTTTTGGTACATCCAATGGCAAATCCAGGATTTGTGTCTGGGGGTGGCTGAGATCATAAAAATTTTGTATCGTCATGACGCATGTCAAACCTCATGGCTTATGTAAACCAAAACACTTTAACTTTACAGACTTTACTCACCTGGCAATAAGAATCATAAAGAACACTACAATACGTTCGATAATTTAATAAAATATACAATGAAATAACTAGCCAAAAAATGTTTTCGACCACGTCAATGCTACAAGCACAAGTGGAATTGCTAGAAAATTAGGAAAATTTTCGAACCTGTCAAGCCAGAAAGCAATGTTGTCACGTTTTTAATATTTCTTTAATAAAAGGGAAATTAAGAACAAACAGTTGTAGTGATTTTAAATAAAATCAAGAATTCTGGTTTAGCTCTGGGGGGGGGGGCTGTAGCCCGATAGCCCCTCCCCTGGATTCGCCACTGAATTGTAAATGACATTCTGATCTTTCATAACCTTGTAATCGCGAACTTGAATGGAACTCAGTTATTTAGTCCAGTTAAACACAAAGAAGTGGTATTTGAAGAGTGCCTCAATGTGGCATTTTTGTATGTTGATGAGAGTAACCATACCAGGATCATTGATATCGACATTTCGTTTTCTACTCCTGTTGAAGCTGGGATCTCAGACTAATTCATCTCGTTCTTTATATGACGCAGACGAAAAATCCACCGTCTATAGGATTCCCTCTGCTTCATTATTATATTTTCTTTTTTTTCAGTTTTCTTATAATGGCTTTCCTCTTTATTGAGACGAAAGCTGTCTTTATAGACTACTTTCGAGGATGTAATTCGGCCCAATTTCATTTCCGCGATTTTCATTTTTCAATAACTGTTAATTATATGTTTCTTCAGTTTATTGCACATTTTCGGTTTTTTAAAAATTTTGCAAGGGAGTTCCTCTCGTTTTCAGCAATTTCTTCTTCCTTTTCTATGTTTTTCTTTTAAATTTATAAGACCCACACATATATTTTCTTCCAGCATATCTGTCTCTACTAGTCATGTTTCGAAATTATCCAAAAATAAAAGTAAAAAATTAAGATCAGTCATTTTTAGCAGTATGGTTACAATGAACCGAACATTATGATAGTAGTATTATTATAATGAATATAACCACAGTGAAATATATTATTTAGTAAATTTGGCAAAGTCTATAAAACTAAGCACACAATTTGGAGTTAGAGACAGATTTTTTAAGTCGTGTTTCCATTCAGAAAAGTTAACTTGTTTGATATTGCATTTGTTTCGCGACACGTTTGAAATCTGTTTATAACCTTAAAAAAAAAATTCTTTTATTACATTATTTTATAAAAAATAAATTATTTTTCAAATAAAATTGTATTGAAAATTTAGTACAAATGATCCCAAAAGAAATACAACATTTAAATCAATTAAAATTTTTTTACTCTTGCAGATTATTTGAGTATTACAGGAAAATTTCTCCAGTTTTAGCCATTTTTTTTTCCCTCTCGATACAGAAATTAGAAAACGTGTAGACTGGAAACAGAGATTTTGATGCCACAAAATTTGACAGCAAATTTAATGCAATTTTTTTTATTAATTTCACATTTATATCAAAAAAATATGTTATTATATTAAATTTTAAAAAAATAAACATAGAAACAATTTCTGTTTATAAAAAATAATTTTAAAACTTCTTTAGGACTAGAAGAAATTAATATTTTAAGAAGTAGGTTTATTTTCATTTTCTATATAACAAAAACATTACGAGATAATTTTTGAAACGAATTTTTTTAAAAAAGTTATTCTACTTCCTAGCCTGATCGTTGCTGACGCAAGGGTCTATGAATGTCATAGGAGAATGACTTTGAAAACTTTAATTTCTCCGTATAATCAAACACTTTCCCTTGATATAAATATAATTTTTCAGATTTCTTTCTTTTTTTTCTGATAGGGAGACATTTTTCAAAACCAAAAGAATTAAATTTCGACGAAAAAATTCGAAAAGTTTGCTGAAATTAAATATTTTAGCATCTTTCTATTCGTGAGAAATAATTCAGCCATTTTTTGCGATTAAACGATTAGTGCAAGGCATTTTTGGCGAGTAACGCAGCGACATAAATATCGAAAACAATTTTGGCGAATTTCGAGGATTCGCGCGCTCAGTGTCTTTCGAACGAGTCAAGGAAAAACATCTCAGCTCTCCCATGATGCTTTGCGCGCAACCCATGCTTTTCGCGCCCAGCGTTCACCACTTTTCTCAATTCAGCTTTTGGCGTTGTGAACATGGCGGTCGCTCAGGCAGTTCAAGCTGTTGTTCCAGTGCAACCAACAAATGTTGTAGTCACCCAACATGAAGTTTATAATCCTCATGCCACGATTGAACAATTGGGTACAATTATTCCCGTTCAGCCGGACGATACAGGGCCTCCTGCGATTAAAAAAGCCCGTGAATCCACAGGAAAATGGAAAGGATATGATAGCAAAAGAGTTTTCAAGAAAGAATGGGAAGAGAGATACGGTAAGTGTGTTCGCCGCGCTTTTGGCGAGATCGATGTCGTTTCAGCATTATGGCGGCCGCTCGGGCTTTCGGGCGACGCCCAGGACGCCAATCTTTAAGGTAACACTAAAATTACGCCAAATGAAGAACTTGATAGTAGAAAATGAATGCTGTCGAGTGTGTCTTCGTTGACCATAGCTGAGGGACATTTAAATATATTGTTTTAAAATTAAAGCGTTTCATATAGTACACATCTAGTTATACAATAAAATGGCGTCATCTTTGTGTCGAGTTGGAAATTCTGTAGCTGTGTCTTATTTGTCTGGATATGTGAACTTCAGAATATCCCTGAATTCAATACCTTATTGCCTGTTACTTCATATGATGTAACCAGTTTTATTTTTATTTACTATCTGATGATAAATTTTGCAATTAATTAGAATTATTATGATGAATTATGTTGAAGTATTATTATCAAGGTTGTTAAAAGTTTTCCCAGCTGAATTGGTCCTAAGCCTAATAAAACACGAAGAAATTCTACTTGCACACATAACGGTTAATATTAATTCAAGCTGCGCATTAGATGATTTTTCTTTACTATGTTGTGTATTAAAGAAATGGGATGCACTTGAAGTGTTTCGATTCGTAATGTATGGTATTTTTCAGTTTTGACTCGGTAAAAATGGCTTATGATTTTTTTTTCGCTGCTCACCGTAATGTTAATTTTATAATTGAATTTGATAATATATTACACTCGGATGTTGCTTATGTCGTTTTTTTCTTAAACGATATTGAAAATTTGTAATCATGAATAAAATTTACTTTAAAAGTAAACATTTTTTCATGTTATTTCATGCAACTATATTTTAAAAATAAGCAAACCCTGTTGTGTACTGCTGAGTTTTGAATTCTTCATAAATACCTATAGGTTTAGAAGAGATTTTATTAAAATTGTTTTACGACTCAGTTATCAAAAACTGAAATTTTTTTATAAAAACATTTCTATGAAATATGTTTCACGAGTTGCATAGCTGAAATTGAAAAGAAATGGAACAGTGAATTCTGTAAAATTATTAAAATGAAACTTGTTTCTGTGTAAGTTTATTAATCAGTTTTATTGAATAATTAAAACTGAATTAATTTGATTGCATTAGGGATTATTGAAATACTTGAAGCAGTGATTAATGTTCCATAATAAGTTATCAAGGTTTGGTCTATTAATGGGATTTTGGACAGGGTAAAAATGTTTTTCTGTACTTAAAATTTGGTATCAATACCATACCAAAGTCAATTTTCCAGTGAATGATGTTTAAAGTTGAATTTTGCTATCAGTTGTATTTAATTTTTATAAATAATGACTGTATTTCTACTTATTTTAGCTGCCATTAAAAATAATTTTCTAGTATTCTACAGTTTTGTTTGAGTGTTGCCATCTTTTACCAGCAAAATATGTAGATAACTCAGCAATTATGTAGCAACAATTTTATAATGTGGAAAAAAAAGTTTTTTGCAAGGGATTTTTTTAATATTTATATGGCTATTTTTATGAGTTTTTATTTGTGTATTAAGTACAGTAATTGTTTGTCAGCAAGATCATAGTCGAGTTTTCTGTTTGTATGGTTTTAAATTAGAATATTTAATCCTGTGAGTGATAATTTTATTAAAAAATGATCTTTGAAGAACATTACATTAAACATTATTTAACCCATTAGTTTTTTTCTCTTCTTTTTTAAAATTATTTTCAGTTCATGGATTCATTGTCCAAGAAAATACGACACCCAAATGAGTTTTAATTTCTGTTCTGGAAAACCTAAATATACTCTTATACTCTGTCAAGAAACAGTCTAAATTTTATGTAGTAGGAATTTATACACTTTTCCCTTACTCGGAATTTGAAGATACAGTTTAGAAATAAATAAGATTTGCTGTCTTTTATTTTAGAAGATAGTATTGATTTCATCTGCATAAATAAATAATATGGCAGTGTACATCAAAGAATGTTTACTTTAACAATTTTTCTTTAAATTAAAAGATAACATTAAATTGGCTTTAATGGGTGTGTTACATCCAGTATTGCAAAATGTATTAAATGAAGTTGTCATTCTATGACAGAAATGCATAAAATTGTTGATAATACAGGTAGCAGCAATTAAAAAGCAGATTTTGTTTGAGTTATGTGGATTAAAGATATGAATTTTGTCATGGAAATCAATTTAAAATGCCTTGGCTTTATACTTAGCAATGGACATGATTAATAAAAAAATGAAATGGATATTTATTGGCCTTATTTTCGTACAACATAATATGGAATGTAAAAATCGTGTACCTTAAGACTAGGGATGTAACGAATAGTGATTTGACCGAATATCCACTTTTTAAAATTGTTACACTTTTGGTTGTAAATAAAAAAATTCTCAAATTTTAAATAAAAAACAAAAATTAGTAAAACTAATTATTTATTAATAATTTAAAAAATATTAGCATCTTGTTTTGCAATATTTTAAATTATTTTAATTCTGATCATATGAAAAGAAACCCTCTTTATTTTGGGATTGCTTCACAGAAATAAGAGTTGCCATTGCAGAACATGGCAATGGCAAGCACAATAGAAAATTAAGTTGATAAACTGAAATTATTCGAAGTTGGTGTTTTGATAAAGAACTTCTAATAGCTGGAATGGAGTGTCCACTTAATTGGTGGGAAAAATGTTCAAGATTTACAAATTCAGCAAGAAAATAACCTGCTCCTGTAAGCACAAAATATAGTGAACATTTGAAAGAGTGATTAGATTCAAGAGGACAATTTAATCAGAAAATTAATATCATGAAAGTAAAATCAGTGTCTCGAGCTGTTCATATTTGAAAAGGAATGGTTTGTTTTTGTAAAATTCGTGTTAAATGGTGGCATAATATTTAGGAAAGCTGGGTTTTTGAATTCTAACTAATAATAGTTCTGATGTCTGATAATTTTTCAGTTTTTTTCATGAAAGTAGATTAAATCTACTATTAAATTTGTAACTTTGACATCAATTTAGATTGCAGACTTTTTACAGTTTTAATTTCTTTCATGTTTGTAAGGATGGAATTTTGTATTCCCCATGTCTGTAGATTATTTTAATATTTTTACAAATTAATTATCAGTTAACCGAGTAAGTATAAATTTTAATTTCATATGAGGTACCAAAGTATTTTTTTTAGAATTCATTCTGTGGCGCCATCTAGTAGTGCAGTTGTGAAAAAATTGATTTTGAGATCTTAATAATTATAATAATAATAAGTTGTGAAATATGTAAATGACCAGAAAAGTAAAAACAATTTAATTATTGTCCTAAAAAATAGATTTTTTTTTGAAAAAATATGCAAGAAAGCCATGTTGCTGAAAACTATGATAAGGAAAGTAAGCCACAGTTAATATCAGAAAAATTGTTAATCATTTATTAAAAATTCAAATATATATTGCAAATGTAATTTTGATTGCAATTCACTTGGAGTATTCTGTCAATGACTTGCAGTTTGAGAACTTTTGTATAGTCTCTTGATTTAAAAAAAACACTTGTTTACCTTTTTTTTTTAATGCTAATAAGAGTTCATGTTGGAAAAATAAAAGATTCTTACTCATTTAAAGTATAAAGTCTTTTGAATTATTTGTCTATTTAAAAATTTTGCTGGTAGCATTTATATGTTTCCTGATTTTTTTAAAAATGATTCTTGATCCCGTGTTGATACTAAAGATATAAACATCTTGATAGTTTGCAATTCTTATTTGTTCTAATTACATATAATATTGTAAACGAATAGGACCCATTAAAATTTTTAGAGCATTTAAATTATTTTATCATTTTATTTGTGCCTGTTTTAATTTAAATACTGCAGGATTTGTTTAGATTAATAGTACTGTTCTTAAATAGTGCAATATTAAAAAAGCTAGGGTTGGTGATGGAATATTCATTCTCAGATAACTTTCTATTGACAAAATTAATTGCTTTAACCCCTTCGGCCCTGAATTATGCACAGGGCAGAAAAAAAAATCGGCGAGTGGTTCAATATGCTATATTATATATAAGTAACTTAAATATGAAATATTATAATTTTTTGTCTATTAGCAAAGTAATTAAAAAATGTCCTAATAATAGGGTACCAGGCTTCAACTAAGTAAAAAGGGGGGAAAAATTAAAGTTCAATTTACAATTATTTTGTATGAAATGATTTGAAAAATTCCTTTTGAGCATGAAAACATCAATATTCTTCACGTTTCTCACAAAAGATGTAGTTTTGAAAGAGCAACCTTCCAATTTGCTTTTTTTTTTTTTTGCTTTGAATTTTTTTCAATCATGTGGTTTATCCCACCAAATCACACGTCATTGCAAGGTCTGGCAGATGGATTTAACTTTTTCTTTGGAGGTGGTACAGCAGGGTTCTTGCCTGATTGGACATCTGGGTTTGGTAGGGGTTGCTGACTGATTTAAAAATGAGAGAGCTTCTGCTATTTGTAATGTGGAGTCCAGTAAATCGATTAAATTTTTTCTGAGGAATTCCAGAACTATTTGCATCTCTTTTATACCATGACCAAGAAATTATTATAGCCATATTAAAATAATGAAAGATGAGAGTCCATTTTTTGCTGCTTATAGTCGTTTGGTTGATAACCTTAATAAGTCGTGCTTGTCCATTCATCCCTTCCTATACTTTTATTGCAAAACTTTACAATTTGAGGCCTGGAAACTTCAACAAAAGTTGCATCTCTTTTTCTCCATCTTTTAACTATGTCAGCATGATTGCCATATCATTTCACTACAACGATTTTGCAAGCTTTTGTAACATATTTATCTGAAATGCCTTGTCCATCCGTTTTCAACTTTGCATCTATTTTTATAGTTAATAATTGAATAACTGTAAAATTTCCCAAATATACATCCAACACAATGCTTTTCAGAGGAAATATCGTTAACTGTAAAACAAAGCAAAAGTTTTGTACTATAGACACCTGGTGTTCTAATAATAAATAGAACAATTATAAAAATTCATGTTGTCTTCTCTAAGGCCTGATGTCCTATTAGAACAAATGTTAGATTCTCATTTGTAGTGCAATTTCTCATTATTTTTAAGTTAAAAGCACTGAATTAGGCAGAAATAGTATGATTTATATTATGGAATTCTTCAAAAAGAAGATTAAATATATTAATCTTTTTGATGACTCAAAAAACAGGCACTTGTGTTTTGACTGCAGATGGTCAGAAACCTCCATTATTTTCTCTATTACATCTATGCTGCCAACTATGAGCAGAAAGGAAAACATTGTTATTCATGAAAGCATAATTAGTAGGACCTAGGGTTTTGAAGTTGAAATTCTTAAAAATGTGGAATCTAGAGTAATATAAAGATGTGTCCTAATACTAGGACACCAGGGACGAAGGTGTTAAACAATTGTCATGTGTACATTTACCTTATTAATTTCATTTTTTCGAAAATTGTAGAAACAGCAATCTGTTAAGCTTATCAGAAAAATTTGTTTATAAATTAGTGTTTATTTTATATTAATGTGTTGCTTAAAAACTTTCAAACAGTTTATTGGAAACTTGCTGATTTTGATTCCTTTCTCCTTGAATTTTCTATACAGTATTAATTTTGATAGTATGATTAGTTCTTTTACCCTTTCAAGTTCACTACTTGTTTCGTTTTGAAAATTACTAAATTTATTTCAAAAATGAATATTAGACATGTAGCTGATCATAAATATGTAAAGGAAAAAATTTAGCATTTTTTATTTTCAAAAAAATTGTGGTTTCACAGTGAAACCAATGAATGGCAACTAGCTATTTTTCCACCGAATAAGTAATCATCAAAATGCAATTTAAATTGTGTAATTAATTTATAAGTATATATGAGTATTCAGGATATTCAACTTTTAGATTCAATTTTAAAAATATCAATTTGTGCAAGAACCCTCATCATTTTGTTTCTCTTTAGAGATCGAAAGCAATTGAGCTCTTGTAATGCTGATATCTTTGTGAATACTAATGGTATTGAACTGGAATTTTTATGAGTTGGCCTATATATCTGGCTCTTAAGTTATAAAAGAAAAATGACGTTATGTTTCGCCCATGTGCAGTAAAAAAATGCTCAATGTGCGTTTTCACTCTGAAACCAATGAATGCGAGAGAGTTAACCTTTAGCTTATGGGCTAGTGGAAATCTCAAACATCCTTTTTGTACTGCTTTTTGATGGAGAAGTAGGATAGTATTTTCAAGTAATTAGAAGATAATGTCTATAGTATCTCATGATTGCCTGTGATTTCTTGTTTATCCTCATTGCATTCAATATCTGTATTATATGTAGGGTAACTAGGAGTTAAATAAGTCAAATGATTAAAGAAACAGCTTATTAAATGGGGGAGTTAAATCCTAATCATTTACTGGTATAGCAGCTCTACCAGCCTGCAAACAAAGATAATTCTTTTGATGTAGCATCTGTATTTTCCGTAAGAAAAAAAGTAAAGAAATCTAGTGAAAGTAGTTAGCAGTTAAGCAATACTTTCTGAAGCCCTTGAAATGGTTAGTAGATTTTAGTTATAGTAGATTTTTCTTGATCTGACCTGATTTTATTGGGGTAGATGAGTTTTTTTTTGTACGCTCTTAAATTCTTATTACATGGTATAAATTTTTTTTAGATAGCTAAATTCTATGTATACTTGAATAACTATAAATATATTTTGAAATATATTCATAGTAAAATTACAATATATAATACATATAGCTTTTAGAGAATTTCAGTATTTTATGGTGTAGATGCGACTAAATTGTAAGATTCCTTTGATTCTGGTAAGATAAATCTTATAAACTAGAAAATCACCCGTCGTACCATGACTGGTGAAAATTGCCTCTTCATTTGAGAGATTTCCCGTCAAATTGGACATGTTTAAATAGATATATATGTGAGAGAAATGTTTAACATAGATAGAAAACAAATATTTTTTTTATTTACATATTTCTTTATTCAAAAATTTCTTAGTAAACAACATTCGGTGTGAAGTATTTTTCGTTGTTTAACAATTTTCCTTGTGCTTCAGATGTCTAATCAAAACAAAGTACTCCTGTGCCTGTCAAATGTTGCCAAAAAATATTATCAAATTATATCATCACGATCACAATAAATAATCAGATGCATTGTGACGTCCAAACTATATTACGCACATTATATACCACTGACATTATTTACTACTTTCTATTAAAAAACGGAAATTAATTTGAAATATAGGATTAATATAATTCAAAATTTCTAGGGAACTATTTATCATAGCAAGATAATTTTATATCAATGGATAGCAAATTTTATTTCATTATTTTAGAGCTATTAAATTTGAAATTACAAGGACAATTACTTTTTAAATTTAAAATTACTGAAATTTAGGTTCTCTAACAATGAAATAATGCTGTTTAACGTCTTGGAGTGCTATGGCACAGATTTTATTGTTGGTGACGTCGGAGCATTACCGGATCAGTGAGACAGATCTGGGCTATTATATTAGTAATTTGTTTGCATCAGATTTATTTCATTACTCTTACACTTTAATTAAAATAACTTTTTCAATGCAGTATTTTAAATGAATGTTGATATTTTCCAAAGCAAAAATGAAAATGTGTTTTTTTGTTCCGACAGCATGGGTTTCTGCTGTTCCCGAGGATCCTACTCTTGCATATTGCAAAATATGTGGCAAAAAGATAAGAGCTCACAAGGGAGATATCGAAAAACATCAAAAAACAAAACGGCATTTAAAGAAACAAACCACATCCGACATATTAGCTGACTTGATACCTATTTCTTGTGGTGAGTATTAATAATTTTCTTTTTTAAAAAAATGTAATTCAAAGCTATATTATAACAGGTAGATGCTGTTTAAATCTTTTCATCTAGGTTTTAAAATGTTGAAAGACTTTCGAATGTTAGAGTAATAATAGCTGTCTTATATTGAGTTCTTGAACTTTTTTTTCCCACTTTTTGTGAATGTTCTGTAGCCTGTGAATTTAGTTGAAATTATGTATGTCACTGTAGGCTGAGCTGCAAAAGCTGAACTTTTTTCTACTAATATTAGTTTTTTTAATAGAAAATAAAAATCTAAACATTTTTTTGAAAAAATAGAATTAAGAATTATCTAAAATTGCTATAAAATATTCCAAAACAAGTCATAAAAATAATTACTTTTTCAGAATGTGTAAATGAGAGTTCAATTATGCTTGCAGCTAAATTTTAACTTGTCACCTATTTGATGTGAGTATTTGTGATTGTGTGACATGAAACTAAATTTGGATATTCAAGTTAATTGGTGCATCCATGTTCATCATTTCACTCTTTCTTAAGTCGTACGTTGGTTGGCATCAGGTCAATCTACCCTAAAATTGTCAGATCTGCAATTATTTGGATACATTGTTCCTTCGAAAGGGTGATCTCCCCTAAACTTATAAAATTTCTATACCTTTAATTTTCTTGTATCACTCACTGTGTTTTTAATTGCATTATTTATTAAAATTGTTTCCTGTTTAACATTTGCCAGTTATATGTGATCATTTTGAATTGTCGTTTGATTTTCATTTTCTGAAGTTAGTTTGATCTTTCAGCTTGTAAGAAAATAGATTTAAAACTTTTAGTTGTCACTTACAAAATCGGTACAAGATTTATTTCTTGAATTAAATTGAATATATCTGCCGTGAATGGAACAGGAGTTAAGAAGAAAAACATTTGTGTCATAATTTTGTTAACCCCTTAAGTCTCGCATTTTTTTGCTCTCTAATACGATGGCCCCTCCTGTTTTTTGGAATGGGGCTGTCGTTTTCATCCATCTAAGAAGGCATAGAATACTTGAGATGCTTATGGATTTTACTTAATTTTTGTGTCAAATTATAAAGCTAATTCATGATTAAATTTTAGTTTAGAAGCCTAAAAATGCGATAATTCGATGCCCGTCAATATGACATAAAGATTGGCAAAACATTTTGCTTGCAATACAAATAAGAATGATCAAGTCAGGATTTAGAAATGTTAAATAATTTGCGAATTAAACTTTTATGATCTTGGAATATATTTATTTAAAAAGTTGGTTCAGGAGACTGGGCTTTACGTAGAATCATTTTTCCTTTTTCTGTTTCTTCAAGGAAAGGTAGCATTTCTGAGCAGGGTATATATGCCCTTTTTCTACGAAGGATGGGTGGATCTGTAAGCTCAATTTAATTTTTTGTGACTACGAGGAAACTTGAGTGCATAGCTTTTTAATTTTTACTCTGTGATATGAATTTTATTTAAAATGTATCTTTTTTCTCTATTTTTTGGCAACAATTAAATCAAAATGTTTAAAATTTAGAGTAAAAAGTTTGGCCAGATTTAAGAATATGGTGTGGTAATATTGAATCTTTTTTTATTTGGCGAGTTTAAGGTTGGTGTGCAATGGCGAGATTGGTAACTAGACCAGACCATGTTCTTAAGTCTTGCCAAAAATTTATTACTAGAATACGTGATATTCTATCCTGAAATTTTTATATGTGATATATAGTTTAACAAATTTATTCCATATGCATGTTATGAAAATGTATATACTAGATGCAGGTAAATGCTTTACACTGTTCCATATTATTTATAACATAGCATGATAAAACTGTTATATAGTTTCATATTTTCAAAATGGTAATGTATCAATTCTGTTATCCTGGCTTATTTGTCTCCAACTGTATTTAGATAAAGCAAATGTTTTTTTTTTCATGGTTTCAATTGGCATATACAAGATGCAAAGTTCTATCATCTGTCTTGTCTTCCATTATTCACTTTCCTTTGTTAGCTTACTTTTATAGATGCCTAGGGGAGAGGGGGACACCTTTCGACAATTTTTAGTATTAACCTCATTTTTGTAGAAACAAAAATTATTTCAGTTGTTAGCATCATTGGTTACAACAGAATCTTAGGCAGCTACTCAGTTTGTATCTGAGTGCCTGGTTATAACTACAAGGTGAAATAATGCATTTCATCTGAAACCTAAATCTGTTGAAACATGCTCCACCCATGGGGCATTTTTCAACATGGCACGGAGCACCTTTCAACAAATACATAGCCACTCAAATGAACATAAATTTTATTGAAATATAGCAAATGTACAGAAAAATACAGTGATCTAACAAAATTTATTTGGTTTTAGGTTAACTTAATTTTTCTTGTTTTCATTATTTGTTTCAGTCATTTTGTGCTACTTTCAGTTTTGATTTAAATGGCCCCATTGTTCCGACAACTCGTAAAATCCTCAACCCAGTGAATTCCAGTTATATTATTTTCATTCCAGCAACTTGGAGTGCTTGAGCTCAGGCATTTTGAGTAATTATATGTAAGCTGTCATACTTGCTTGTAAGTCAGACCTTAGTTCGTATTTGAACTTTTAATAATACAATCACAAAGCATGCTTCTTGATCTGTGGTGAAAACTTGTCGACATGTATACTTGGAGCTAAAGCAGTTGGATGAAGTATCCAGTGTTATGTTATTATTAAGACTGTTTTAATTTATTTTAAATCCATAAATTAATGTTGAATAGAGCGTTCCATATAAGTCTGCAGCTGTTCTAAGAGGCATGCCATCTTGAACTGCTTGCATAGCCTTTGAAATCTTTTTCTTCTAACTTATTATGTTTCTTTATGCAAGTTCAAACCATCTTGCCCAAGCCTCAAAGTTACTTAACTAAATTAATATACTTCCTTAACATGAGGGATACATTTTAACGGTGTTGAAATGTGCTCCAAATCTCTTTAGAAAAGGAATTTATAGTTGCTAATACTATTGTTAGGCACAGAAAATCTTAAGTAATTTGGTGCATAAATCCTACTTATCCCAACGAATATGGAGTAAGAAAAATTCAGTGATGAAAAGAAAGTTCACTTTTTACTTAGCAGGTTACAAAACAGATCTCATTCCATAGCAAATCACGTAGTTTGAGAATTGGAATGAAGCCTATTGCCAGAAGATGTTCTCTTCTGAAACTTGATTAGCCACCTATCAGCCAATCAAATAACATCTCCAGTGGAGAGAAATGCTAACTGTTGAAAGGTGTCCCCTCTCCCCTGCAAGTCAAGCTATCACCTGACTTCTAAAAACAGAAGTTGTAATTGTAATTGATACAGCACTGCTGTGAATTTTTTATTTGAACAATTGATAAACTTAAGAAAGAGATTTTCCACTAGATGTTTGTGTACTAATGAAAGGAAACTTTTTATGGTGAATGTGTTTTTTTTTTTTTTTTTTACTTTATAAAAGCTATACTCAGTTTTTATTTTTGATGGGATATACTTAGTTTTTTCTGTAGCGATTGTTTCATAAATGTAACAGTTGAAACAGTCACTGTATTGTTTGTTTGAAAGAATTATATTTTCTATGATACTTATCAGAATTGTTTGTGCTGAATAATGATCCTTTCTTTTTTCAACTTCTGTGATTTTAAATGATGTTGGTCTTGAGCAGATAATTGATGAAATAAAGCTTGAAAATTTTTGTTTGAAAAATTGGTTGAAAAGTTTAATTACAGTATATTTTAAAATTGTATTAAAGGTTTGAATTTGTTTCAGAATTTGTATGTATGCAATCTTTATAAATTAATATTGCTAGTCGGTATCAAGATTTAAGTCGTATTAAGTAAAAACTGTATGCATGTTCCACTTTTCTTAAATGTATAAATTGTAAAATATTATTCCTTTTGGAGATCAAATTGTTTCAAACTTTTCTTACACTAACCAGTTGAAATTTGTTTATTTCAATTGGAGTGTATATAAAGACATAAAAATAGAGATATAAATAAAGCAAGGCAAAGTGTTTTTGTTTGATTCAAGTGTTATAATTTTAGAGGGGGTTCCACATCAAATGAATGTTCCGGGCCTCATCCCAGCAATCTCGGGCCCCGAAGGCGCAGCAACTTATCGTAAGTTACATTGAATTTTGAAATGAGTATTCACTGGGTAGCAGAAACTTAAAAGAATACCTAATTATCCTGTTTTGAAATCTAGATCTATATTTAATAGAATTGAACAAAAAAAAAAACTTGAAACCAGGTGAAAATGTATTTGGATTTTAAAATAATGAATTTAAATAAAGTGGTAATTTTGTACTAATATGTGAATAGTTTAATGTTCAATATTAAATTTGTAAAGATCTGTGATATTAATAACAGTTTGCAAAACGATTTTTATTAAAAAAATTCATTGTAACTTCCATAGATAAGGGGACAGTAATTCATTGGCAGGCAAATTTAGTAGAAACTAATGTAAAAACTACTTTAAATTGTTGTACAAAGATACAAAACTGATCTATTTTGAACTTTTCTTAGTTTACTCAAAATCTGTCATTCTGATAGAATTTTTCTTAATGAGCATAATGGACTCCCCCCCCCCCCCTATTTTCCTTGTCTTTACCTGTTGTGCTTTAGTTGGTCGATTCTAATATTTTCACTAGTAATCTTGGCAGTTTATAGATGCTTAATTTTTCCTTATTCTTTTTCAACTTGTCGTCATTTGTGATTTTGCAAGCGAGGTGAAGTGGATTACAGTTCTTGTTGTCGCTGTTTGAAACCTGTATTTTTAGCTTTTGATTGTCAGATAATTTTCTTTTCATTTCTATTCATAACAAACTTTTTTCTTTTAATATGGCCAGCTAACTTATGACTTAACTGTTTTACTCATGTTTAAAAGGAATATTCATTAATAAAATAATTCTTTAAAACATTCATTATTGGACTTAAATTTGTTACATATTTCTATTGTAGCAGCATAAAACTTTTAGGATTGCTTCATATTTGTGATGAATGCATCATTAACTTCTTTTCTTCATTTCCTACTTAATGAAACTTCCTTTAACTTGAATTTTACTTATTTTGGCAGCTTATTTGCATTGCACAAAAATTTTGTTGCACCGTTTTCCTTATGGAATCGTCAATTTTAATGGTCAGATGTCGTTTGCTTAAAAATGTAAGAAAAGTGATAAGTGTATGTCAAAACAATGGTCAAACAGGATACGTATTCATTCATTTAGAAATTTTCAAAATTTATTGTTATTTGGCTGTAAGTAAGTTTTTAAAATTTTGAGGTCTTTTTTTTTTTCTTGTTTGCAAAAAGTTAACCTACCTTTTTGGATTATATATTTTGTTAACAGGGTTTAGTTTAATTTAGTTGTCGTGTTTTTTATTTGAATAAGTGTATAAATGAAGTGGTTCTTGATTTCACTGATGATTATAAAATTATATGCTTAAATGCTTTATATATATATATTGAACTTTTATTTTTGAATTATGGACATTTGTTAATTATTTCATATGCCAATGAAATGTATTGCTGGAAAATATAAATGTTCAATTGGTTTATTTTAAATTTTTTTCTTCATTTTCATCCATTTACCTCTTCTTTATTCCTTGTTTTTTTCGGTTCCTTTTCTAACCTTAATTCACTCTCTAAAAAGTGTGTTGTGGTGTCATTCATAAAAGAATGGAATAGAAACTTGGAAATTCTTTCACTTTTGTTCATCTACTGTTAACATGTTATTTTAAAAAGAAAAAAAAAATGTATATGGCATATAAAAGTTCATATTAAAAAAATAAACTTTGTAATAAAAGTGTATAAAATATTTTCATGTATATTTTTTAATGTTTAAAACAGTGGTGTGTGTGGTTTCTTATTTGAATTTCATGCTTTAGTAATATCCAGCCTTTATTTATTTTTTTAAAAAAAAAATCCTCTGTCTCCTGCTTATAATGCTGGATTCAGTGACATTGAAAACTTTCACACTTTTACTGGAATTGGATGAGAAAGCCACATTTTTAAAAATTCTTTTTCTGATTGTTGCCTGTTCTACTTTTTATTTCTCTTTAACAATAACACCAATGAATAATATTTCTGAAGCTGAGTGTTTTGAATGTAATATGTTTATTTTTGCTATATGGGGGGTAGTGTTATGCAATTTCTATGAAAAATCTGTTTGTTAAACATGGTGATCACTGACATTGAATTGTCACTTTACATATTTTTTACCTGTAATTTTTGTCTCTTATCTGTCTGTAAATTTTCTTATAGAATGAGAAGTACATATTGAATTAATGGAGAGCTCAACATTTGAATGAATATTGAAATATACAATTAAAATTTTTGATTATTTCTTGTATATCTAAAAATGGTATATCTGGTTATAAATAAAGATTCCCAAGTGTGGCTGTAGTTTCTTAAATTGAGTGAAAACTGGAGGCCATTTTATTCCTTACATTTTATCATTTCAAATTCATAAAAATTTGAAAATGAAATAGTTATATTTATAAATGGTCCTGTGTGTTATAATGGCAACATTTTTGAATAGTAAAGTCAAGATGACTGACTGTTTGAAAATTTTCTTTTTGTTTTTATTTAACAATAGCATATTTAATGTTTGTGTTCTTAAATTGGTGTTTTATTTGATTTCAGAGAACTTGGATGGTACTAAAAACAATGACATAGAAAGCAATGGAGATGCAAGAGTTGTACCCCCGACAGCACAAGTAAGTTGGAAAAATTTCACCTCTGATATATTTTATATATATTTATGTTCTTAAATTAACTCCTAATTCCCCATCACAGAATAATATTGCATTTGAAGGTTATAATTAAGAGTTTAAAGTGAGGTGAAATGAGTTTTTGTATGTAATTTAACGTCCATGAATAACAAATTTTAAGTCATCACTAAAATTAGAATAAGCCATTGGTTATAGAATACTGAAATTCAGAACAAACCTATTGGTTATCTCTTATTTATCTGAAAAAAAGAAATTTATTTTTTAAATAAGTTTTGGAATTTAAAAAATGATTGCTTAATTTCGTGATGATGCGACAAAGTATAATGAATGATTTATGTATTTTTTTAAAGTTTTTAAGATTCATATTAATTTTTAAGTTAACAGGAATTTCAAAATTGCTTCACAAAGCTATTTTAAAAGTAAAGTTTAAATAGCTTAATTTTAAAATCCATTAATAAGTTACCTTTCATAAGTCATGAAAATTATCCAACACAAAATATATTTCTACTTTACACTTTAAAACCAGACTTATTTTTGTAATCAGTGGATTAAATGCGACTATAACTTAAAAATGGATGGTGTATGCCATCTGATGAGAAAAATAGATATGTTGAGATTCTGGAAACAAGGACAAATGTTCCTTCCAGCATTTACTGCATATAACTAATCGGGAAGCAGAAATATTAGCTCATGTCTGACTCGCACAGTTGTATGGACTGGGGCTTAAAGGGATAAAGATTCTCTGGTTTTAAATTCCTTTAAATCATTCAAATTCAATTGATTGAGGATATTACCATCACCTAACAAGTTGCTTATTTAAATTTGAGAATTAAGCTGATTATACATGTTAAAAGTATGCAAGCAAGTTGGGTGGTGGTGGTGGGGGAAATTATTACTTAAGATTTATTTCTCTAGAATTCTGTACAAGCCTTCTAAGTTGTATTTTATTAATATAATTGGGAAACAATATTATGAACATAAATTTTTTTGAGGTAATATATTGTTTTTACCTGAGAAGCTAAGACAACTGTTTTTGGTATTAGAACCAGAAGCTAAGTAATAATAAAAGTTGAGTTAGAAAACTATTATTACAAAGCCCTTCACTTTTTAAAGTAATTTACAAACATTTTTTTTAATTTTACAACTTCGTATTGTGTATTTGAAATGTTTTGTTCCGCCAAAGGCCACATGGCTCATATTTTATTTAGTATATATATAAACCCCTATTTGTCATGGCATTAGTTTTTAGATTTTAAATTCTATATTAAAAAAACAATATGAAAGCTATTATCAAAAGACACTACTACTTATCTTTTTTTAATGAAATATAAATTTAATAAATCATGACTGATTAAGCTAAAATTTTAAAAATCACTACATTATTGGTAGGAATAATAAATTTAACATTATAATACAGTGTAAAGGGCCAATTTTTCTGATGTTGAAGTGCTGTAATTAATAAAATTACATCAATTGTGTATAAGAGGTTTAAGGCCATCATTTTTATTATTTTATTGGAATTAAAAGTGTGAAAAGTTTTATGGAATCAAATGAAATCTAAGCAAAATAAACTGAAAATTATCTTTTATTCAGATTAATACTGTTCACACAATATGTTAAACAATATAAATAGTAATTTACAATATGTAATTCTAACTAATAAAAATCAAAATCAAGATATATCATGAATTGTAGTTTTATTTTGGACGGTATATAATGATTTAGAAATTTGGTCATTATCCAAATGTAGTGAAAAATTACTATTTTTAGAAATTTTCATAGATTATTATTATTGGAATCCTATTCATAATAATAATAAAAAAATTGGATACAAATTTTCAAACTGTTCTAATAACATTGTTTCTCCGGATCTCTAATTAGAGCCAAGTACCATTGGTGATTTTTTTAACCGTTTGACTGCCACAACGGCTTTACTGGCCTGTCATGCCAACTGCCAGATAAACGGCCGAATTGTTGCATGCTTGTTTCCTTCCCCTTTTCAAAAGGGTAGGGAAACGGTGCGGAGCAATCTTATCTTTTTAACAATGGTTGTTTCCCCTCCCACTTTCACTCTTGATTGATGTCTCCAGTAAGTGCTCGAGGGCAGATGCTTAATTTACATCACTCTTTCTGCTTGCTAACTGCTCAAATGCCTGAATTTAATCAGGAAAGTTTTATATCGGGAATAAATTATAAAATATTGTTTGCTGATATTGATGAATTCTATTTAGTTTTAATGAATTTCAGAGTGGAAATTTTTTTAACGTATATTAATATAAAACCAATATCGGAAAGTATGTAAACAAAATGTGCTGATTTTTTTAAAAAATAAAAATTTGCGTTTGTAGTATTTCTTTTTCCAAACAGTATTTTAAAGTCTTAATTATGAATACAATGGCTTAAATATTCGTACCTCAAAAAGTCTTGCTGATAAAATATAAAATCCATTGACTTTTTTTAGTAAATTGTGTTTGTAACAATATAAAGTATTTTTCAAAGCTAAATCTTTTTCCTACCAATACTTTAAACCGCCTTAATTATAAATGGAATGAATTAAATATTCGTACTTCAAGAAAAATCTTACAGATAATTTGAATATTGGCAGATATTATGTATTCAGGGTGCTGTTTAAGTCAGAAAATGTAATTTTTAAAACTATAATGCAATTAAAAGTTCCCGTTGATTAGAATACTGTTGCATTCATTAAAATTCGACACTTTTCTTCGTAGAATTTACATTTTGTGTTTAATAACAATTACGCCTTCAAAAGGTATTTGGAAGGAAAAGGGCAGGTTTTGACTTCGTTACTTTTAGCAGTATACCAACAATATTTATAAATAGTGAGTTTCACCTAAAAAGAGAATATCATGCCCACGTAAATATTCTCTGTCCGGTGTCGCCTCTTTTGTTTTGCTTTGTAATTTTAAATTCTGTAATTTTTAGCAAATTTTGATTTATTTACTCTGGAAATAATTTTGCTTTTTATACATTTATCATAATGATAGTTGCCAACTTTTGAACTTTTTTTCTCTTTTAGATACTAATAGATAAATCTGAGCAGTTGCTCTGGAAATAAATTTCTTTATAATTAAATAAATCAAAATTATTTTAGGTTTTAATAAATATAATATATTACTTGCTTACAGTGAGTTACCTAGATGAGTACATTCTTGAAATAAGAAAAAATTACAACTCTTAAATGATAAAATTTTTCTGACGCAGCATTGATTTTAAAATGGTACCTTCATGCTCATTAAAATCTAATATGTTTTCGCATCAAATTTGTCGTTTACTGTTATAATCATATACAACAGTAAAAAATAAAGCTTTTAGAAAATATTTTACTGAAAATATATAGTTTTATCACAATTTGTAAACGACCCCTATACAGTCGGCAAGGGTAATAAAGGAGACAGTAAAAGAACCCCCCACGACGCAAATGACCTCTTGCTTAACAGAAGGGGGAGAGAAATGTTTGCCTACTTTCATTTCTGTCCTCAGCCGTTCTGGGTTTTAAACGAAGTAGATTTCAAAGCACTGTGGCTTTCAGAGGGTTAAACTGATTGAATTTGAACTTTTATTACAATTATGCCATCCAATCAGAATTGAAGTCCATGCATAAACCTGATTTCTCTTATTTACCATTATTGCTAGGAATTCATGTTTGTAATTTTGAGACTGTTTTAATGGATTGAAGATCAAATTATTTTATGTATTTTAAAAGCTAATTAATTGACTACTGTAACTTTATCATATTTTAGTGGGCTTTTTATGGAATTATTCAATTTAATTTCCTGCCATTTAAATTTTCTACCTAAACCTTCACTTTCCAACTAGTCGAAGGATTTTGATGCAGTAACATTCATCTCTAATCGATGAGTTTTCCCAATTGGATAAATTCTACTTTTTTCTAAGTATAAGTCTTTGTAATCCAAGAAATTTTATACCCTGAAAATTTTTAAAAAAATCTATGAAGGCATATCAGTCGCAAAGCTCTCAAAAAGGCCACTATAACTATAAATTTCAAGTTTCGAGTTGTTGATGTAGAAAAGTTTATTGTTGCACTGGAAAGTCCAGTTGACATCACTCTTAATTTGTAACTCATAAGCTGTAGTTGTAACTAGTTTGTGGTTTTTTTTTTTTTTTTTTTGCTGTTTTTTACTACGTAAAGAAGTTCTCTATCATTTTTAAATGGGGGAAGGGTGGATCCCTTCAATAGGTATTGTCCGCTTTGTGGGTGAAAACTTATGCTTTAAATAATTGCACTCTGAATATAACTGTTCTTAATGAAAGAGCATTCTGATTTCTTTTCTTTAATATTTTTCATGAATAAATTGTTAATATGAAGAAATTTCATGAAATTGATATACAAGAAGAATGGAATGGATATTATGGCTTAGGCTGCTTGTTAAAGAAAAATTGACTCAATATTTCATAAAAATTCAAAAACTGCATCGAGTTTTAAACAACACTATTAGTATATCTATGTTTTCTGATAATAAACCTGTCGGTGATATGTCAGATAATGATTAAAAATTATTTTTGGATTGAAAAGCAAGTCTTGATTCAAAATGTGATAAATTATTTTAGCTGTGCAAAATAGTGATATACAGGGTGTATCAGTACAGTGGTTGCAAACTTTCAGGACAGATAAAGTACACCTAGACGATGGGAAATCTCATAGCAATGCATGGTCGGGAATGCTTTCCTGGCGCGGTAGAGACACCACAAGAAAGACAGGACACAAATAAGAGGTGGAAACATGTTTCTTATTCTTAGTGCAGCAAAAATGCTGGGAAGTCTGGCTGGGGTATGCGATAGATGTCACTACGTAGACCGAAGCATCGGATGACGTCCAGTGCTTTGGCCCGCTCGATCGTCAGACCTCACTTGCCTTGATTACTTCTTATTAGGGGTACGTCAAGTCACTGGTGTGCAAAACTCCTGTTAACAGTGCTGAGGACTTTGTTGCACGCATCGCGGTAGCTGCTGGGGAAGTCCGGGACACGCCCGGTATTTTTGCTAACGTTCGATCTTCGATGCACTGGAGATGCGAGGCCTGAATCACGGCCCGGGGACGTAATTTCGAACACCTACTTTGATGACGATCGTTATCTCTTTAATGTTCTTTTTTCTTAGTTTTTTGCTGTACTAAGAATAATAAACATGTTTTCTTCTCTAACTCGTGTCCTGTCTTTCTTGTGTTTTGTGTCGTCACGACCGCGCCAGGAAAGCGTTTCCGACCATGCATTTCTATGTGATTTCCCATCGTCTAGGTGTACTCTATATGTCCTGAAAGTTTGTAACAGCTGTACTGATACACCCTGTCGATCTAGTTTTTAACCAATTTTCAGAATAATTTTAGTGTACTATTGTAATAAAAGATGGTATCATGAAATGATATGGACAGCAATTTTATTGTAATATCCCCTTGATTAACCATATACACTGGGTCAACAATCACAGTTACAGTTCAATCAACAATCAATCAACAAGTTCAATTAACAATCACAATACAGTTCAATTATCAATGTGATAATTGAACTGTAGCAAGGGTGCTTAAAAATTTACTGATTTTATTTTAATGTTGAACCAAAAATTATAATTAAATAATTTTTAAATATTTTAAAATTAAAAAATACAGTTTGGGCTTGTAATCGGACAGAATGAAAAATTGAGCTAGTTGGTTAGACATAATGACGTGTTCGAAAGAAACACTTATCCATGTTAAATCGGAATATGAAGATTCCAAATAAAAAAAAATGTTTAAATATACCCGTTATGAGTTTGTTGCCTTGTGGACTATACATATCTGGGAATTCTAAAACACAATGTTCATTGCAGTATTTATAAATTCTTGGAGATCAAAGTTATTTTTCTAAATGACCCCAACCATGCAGCACATTTTTTCAAGTTATTGCTACTATTCAAAGGGACTTAGTCACATTCCCAATTACTTGTCTTAAGTCTGTTATAGAGGATTTAAGGGATAAATTCATAGATGTATAGAACAAATAGCTTTGAAACAGTCTAAAATTGATTCATCTTGCAAATAATCTCTGATATGAAATTGTATTTATTAACTTAAATGAATTATAAATTTTTTTTAAGAACTTCAAAATGAAAATTTCAGTTAACAATTTTACTAAGAATGAAAGTATGCATAAAAGGAGATGTGAACACAATTTTATTTCATAAAAATGCCAAAGTTTTATGTAATGTCTTCAATTGGCAATATTTTACACTGTGCTGGCATTGATTCAAGACTTTAACAAACCAAAAGTAGACTTTACAGAACAAGTGGTCAGTTCGTAGTGCCAGCTGTGAATGGATATTTTTGACAGTGCCTTTTAGGTGGAGATGGGCAACAAACATCTGTGCACATTTCAATCATTGGTTCTTCCCCCCCATCTCCCTGCAACAGGCTCCTATTTCTTGCCTCCCTTCGCAATTCCCTATTGGATTGGGGCATACCCCCACATATTGGACCATAGAGTGTCGTTTTCCAGGGGATCGGGATTTTGCTGTACCAACTTTCTAAAGAGGTAAAATTATCATTATGGACAGGTCCATCTAAAAAGTGGTTATCATTATAGGCAGGTTGAAAATACATTGAATAAATAGGAATTCCTCCAGGGCCAAAGAAATTATCGTTATAGACAGTATCGTTATGAACATGTTGTATGTTTGTATGCACCATGTATTTTGGAACATGTTATTTTTATTATGCAAAATTTTTTCTTTATTTGCCTTGCTTATGGGTAGTTTAGCTATTTAAATATATCCTGCATAGATGTGTAATAAAGATAATTTTTTTACTTGTTGCAAAATACAGTAGAGTCCCCCTACAGCGAATTTCTCCCTAGAACGAAATTTTTATTCGGAATGTTAAATAACATTCAAAATATTCTCCATATAACGAAGTGGTTGTCTCCGTATATCGAATTTTTTCAGACCTTTATCTTTTCGATTTTTGTCATTTTTGAAGAAAGTTGCTAATTTCTGTGCACACAACTCGCTCACATTTGCCTGTTTCTGGAACTACTCGCATTGTTCATTCCAGTGATAACACATAACAATAGAATGCTATGTGAAGGGTAATGCAGTTGTGGGGACCTGGATTTCTACAGAGGGAGCAACATTTCTACGGTCAAGATTCCAAGAATAGGGGTGGAAACAGCAAATGGATGTGACAATACGCATTTTATGTTTTTCTGTACTAGTACATATTATTCTCAAAATTGGTGATTTGTCTTCGCTTTTGAGCATTTTATTTATACAATAAAATCAGTATAATTTTAACAAATTTATAATAAATACTACTTCATTTTTAATTGAAAGTCATAATTAAATATTTTTGAATTTATCGCACATACTAAAAGGTTTGTAACATTTACTTACTTAACTGCAAAAAATCTCTAATCTCCATATAATGAAATTTTCTCTATAGTGAATTTTTCAACTGGAACCAAGCGATTTTGTTGTTGGGAGATTCCACTGTATGTCCCAATTTGAATGATGCCTTGATCTGCTGTTCTGATAATTGTGTAAACTTGGGTTACATGCTTGAAAAAATGTTCTTTTCCAGGTTCCTGATGGCCAGCAACAAATCATTTACTTCACTGAATCGGCAGTTGATTCAGCCCATCAAGCAGCCAATACTGTGATTGACAAACTGGTAGAGAAATACCACCAGAGAAGACTCGACAACTTAAAAATCGAGCACGAAGCCATCCTGCAACTCTACAAAGACCAGCTGCTCCTGTCCCAGCGGGAAACTCAGTCTAAAGTGGAATCGGATGCCGAGAAGGCCCAGTTTGAACGCGAAGAACACGAAGCGAGGTTGCGATTTATGCAAGAGGAGCATAACGCTAGACTGAAATCTATCGAGGAGGAACATAATGCAAAACTGAGGGCTATAGAGCAAGAGCTACTCTTCGCACAGCAGGAGTACGAGAAGAAAATGCGTTTGTTAGATGTTCAGTTGTCATCCATGAATAAGCTTTAACCTGTTCCAACCATTCCTGATCGGATCCTCCATATGTTATGTAATTTTTACAGAAGATTGACGTTTGCCAATATTTGGCGACATATTTATATTGTACAAAAGTTGCATTTTCCATTGAAGATAATGGGGAAAAGTATATCACTGGAGCTTAAAAGTATCCTTATAGTTATATACCCTAAAACAGTTTTAAAAAGAGACACCTTTCCGAAATTCATCGTTTTTGGTTAGGATGTTTTCATATTGCATTTTTAAGAGTATTTTGTGTTCCTCTTCTGCTGTCATATGCTGACAAGTTTGTGGATTTTAGAATAAGCATTAAAATGAGGTTGGTGAAAGATGTGAAGACTTTTAATAAAAAATTAGCAGTTCAAGCTATCAGCAGTGGTTTATAAAATTATCTGCTTACTGAATATTCTTATACCGTTGATTTGTAAAATATAGTATAAATGAACTGCTGTTTACTAAAAAGATAAGTCATTCTAACTAAAATAACTTCTAATATAGGTTTTCTTTGTATATATATTCTCTTGCTCCATTTCTTCTGGTGAATTTTGGCTGTATTCACCATTTTAGGTAACTTCATCAGTTTGTTTTTTATTTTGATCCTTGTAAGTCAGTCTGTTTTCCCGTGAGTGTCATCATTGTACTTTTGAACATCTTTAACCCTCTGACTTCTGCTTTAAAGGCACAAATTGCTGAGCTTTCTATCTGTCTAATCTTTTTTTTTTTTTTTTTTTCTCTTTCACTAAAAAACTAACTGGCTTTCAGTCTTGTGGAAATAGTTATTAAGTTTTTTAATAACTATTTGATGTGCAGTTGTGAAACTGTGGGAGTTCAATGTCAGAGGGTTAACGATGCCAAGTCATTATTGGGTGTTGTTGTGAAACCTCATTGTAAATGTTGCTGAAAATTTCACTGGAGAAAATAGCATTATTTATTTGGCATGGTTTTGTTTCCATTATAACAAGTCTGACAGTTATAAAATAAGCATTGAGTTGAATTTTTGAAAAATTTAGTTATTAATTTTTGAAAGGAAGGAAAGTGCCCTTGTTTGCCGTATTTTGCTAGCACTTCATTGACTACATGGAAAGGATGAATCTTCAAGTGGCATGAATGTTTTGCTGTAACTTAATGCAAAAAATAGTATTTGCCAATTATCTGGGAGGAATATTTTAAAAGTTAATTTTTTTAGTTAAATTAGAAGCAGTACTTTTGCTACAGTATAAAGATAACTAAGAATTCGATTATATAGGGGTTTTTTGGCGACCAGGCCTGTTGTTTAAAACAAGTAATTTTTGCATTGAGTTAGCACTCCCACTGTTTCACTGCACAATCTTTATGTCGATATATAGATGTTTAGTGGTCTATATTGATCAATCTTAAGCCAGTTAGAGTTAGTGAGAGAGGTTGTTGCGATTAGGCAGAAAAGAAAGCTCATCATTTTGATATTTTTCATGCCTACTTGAGGAACTGTTCAAAGTTCATCTTTTTCAGGTAGCTTCTTCTCTTGAGTTGTTAGTATTTTGTTAATTCTGTAGTTTATTTTTAAGTGCATATTTATGATGCTTTATTTTCTGTTTTCTTCGGGGGGAAAAGAAAGCTTCCCCCCCACTTGCATGTGAAATGATTTAGGTGCTCATCATATACTATAGATACAGATCTTGCTTTTTTTAAAAATAGGTATACAACTTTGTACTGTTTAAAATTTTTCAGATGACTTTGTCGGAAGTGCGTAAAATATGTAGCATTTTGTCTTGTTAGAATTTAATTGAGTTATATTTATTTTCATTTTGTGCCTGGATATTCTGTGTAATTTAATTTATAGAGTATTGTAACTCCATAAAGTAAGAATATGTGTTTTGAAGGGCTTCAAAAAAATTCAAATTGACTCGGTCTAAAATGGACATCTAAAGTTTTTTTTGTTTGAATGTCTTATAACAAAAGTACAGCTGTCTTTTTTTTGTAAGTAGTGCCATTCTAATTGTTCCTATACTTTTCAAAACTTGAATGTATAAAGTAAAAGGGAGCTTTTGAGGTAATGGGTAGTTTACCCTCATGTCCTCGTTTTGAATTTATTTAAAATATTCCCCGTGCATATTGCTATTGATGTTTTGTTACATACTTTATATATATACCTTAGGAATTTGTATATATTTATGTTCTTCAATTTTCAGTTAAATACTCAAAATTGTTGAAGAAAAGTTACTCATTCTTCAGCAATAGTTATTTAGTTCAAGCTTTAGACATCCCCAGTGTGCAGTGTTTCAGAAACTGCATTTCTTGTGTAGAAATATTTAAAATGAGTTTATTTGAATGGTTGTAAACTATGTGAAAGAGTTTTATATTGATCTGTAGGACAATATTCAAAACATTGGACACTAATTCATATATTATTGTTAAGAATGTAAGAAGATCTACGCACTTCAATCACATGTGACTTCCTGTCATGTAATAACCTGGTTTAACAAAATAAAGCAACTATTTTTTTTGTGCTGGTTTTGATTTTTTTTTTTTTGCCTTGTAAAACTTTTTTATGAAAACATATTACAAACATTTTGTTTAAAATGAATCGTGTCCACTAGTGCATTCTCCCCCCCCCTCCCCCTTTGTCTTAGACACATTTGCCATCTCCCCAATTTCAGAATTTTGAAAATGTTTTGAAATTAGCCTTAAAAATTATTTACTAGATTTTAATTGTAGCTATTAAAATTGCTATAGAATAAGAGCTAAATATAACTAAGCATCTTTCATTGCTTCAATTTTCTTTTTTATGGTCACTAATGATGTGAAACAATAGTGTACAATTTAGTTTGCATGTGGAATTTTCTGTTACTGGCACCATTATGCTTCGTCTTAACTGGTCTTATTTTCTTAACACTATTATTTATTCTATTTCATTCGTGTAATTTTTTCACTGCATCAATATAACTATAACGGGTGTTTTTTACACCTGTGTTTGGGGCCCCTTTATTGAATTTTCTTATATCGCAACAGTTTTCTAGAATTGCACTGGGCATCGTTACAATAATTTTCAGTTTTTGCAAATTTTTCCAGGGCTCTTTATATTAGAAAAAATGCTTACATAAACTTTTCATTAAAACATTAAACCCTTAAAAGCCCAATTTTTCAAAAATTGATTTAAAAATGTTTTTTGATTTTCGTTTCTTGAAAATGGGAAACGGCAAATGGGATTTCTTCATGGGGAAAGTACTTTTCAAAATCCTGTTTTGTTTTAAGTATAGTTTATGACTAAAAAGCAGTTTATTTCCAACTGACAAAGCGACTTTACTTCAGAAAAAATAAAATTCTTTAATATTGAATACAACTGAATTTTAAGAACTAATAATACGGATAAGGAATTTCCTTCAACATTGTAGAATAAAATATGGTATCAAGCAAAAAAAGATGCAGCCTTAAGTGAAAAAAACATCAATTTATTTTTGTATCTGCATTCAGGCTGCCATCTGTATGTTGTAAGCTGATTTAATAACATTTTCAGCATGTATCCTCTTGGCAACAACAGGCATTAGAGCTTCAGTCTTACCCTCAAGATTTTAGAAGACAAAATTAGGTATGTTGCTTAACTACCTATCAATACGAGACCCTCCCTTCAAGCAAAAGACTAGCTGTCTGAAATTTCCACCCCTTCTCGTTAAATGTGATTGATTTCACACCTGCGGCGTGTGCTTTCTTCGTTAGAGTGGCTCGCCCAGATGTGTTTGGGGAAGAGGGGAGTTTTCTTAAAATTCGGACAATGCTAGCTGTCGTGGTTTTTGAGGGGGAAAGTGAATTTCCCTTGTCTTTGATAGAGGAACTCGGATGTTCCCGTATTTTCTGGTCCCTTTATTTCAATGGCCTTAGGAATCGGAGCCCCCAAATCAGCTCTGGGCATTTAAGCGTTGATTAAAATTATGCTTTTACATTTTCCATTAGTTTTTGGCTGAGGTTTATGAAAGATAACTAGAGCAATTGTGACTTCAAAAAAATAACTAATCCTGTGCCAATATATTTGAATGAAGTTGTATTCTTAAAAGTAATTTCAGGCATTTCATTATTATCTCAACTTGTCTTATGGTTAGCTTTATAGTGATTTGGGGAGGGGGCAGAAAATAACATTAACTGTTATAATGTGATTTTGAAAGTCGGTAAATAATGCAGTTAACAAGGAAATCAACTGGTTATGTTTATATTTGAGTTATCAAAAATCTGGAGGTGGAAAGAAAAACCTTAAAAGTATAAGGCATTGAAAACATAGAATAAATTTGTATGTGTGATTGCAGTAACAATTTACTTAGATCATTTTTATCTGAGCCTCGCGCTATGCGATTTTGATTTTTGATGAGAGAATTTTTCTATACATTGATAAAAGTGTGTTTTTTAACTCGTATTTTGAACATTCATTTCGGTTAAAAGTGGTAGAACTGTAAGTGATATTATTTATTGCATGTAAAGATAGATTTGATGCTATTTTCTATAAAACTGAAGATATGTAAAATGTTGGTGATATACAGGATTTCTAAATTACAATGTCAATTATGAAGAATGTATTGGGGCAAACACAACACCTTTTCGTATTATATCGTGGGGTATAAATTTATAGAAGGGAAGAAGTTATATTTTTGGAATTGGGGTAAAAGTTACACTACAGGCTGATTTTTGGCAGTAAAGTATGCTTTAAAACTAAAGAAAAAAGGAAACGCTTTATAAGTTCGACTAAAATTTAATGGTCATTTTAGCAGAAGTGTTTACCAGTTTTGTTTTGCTTCTAACATTTAACTGAATTTTTACACTTTTGCAATTAACTTGTAGACTTAACAGTTCGGAACTTATTTTTTAAAACTATTTTCTTATTTCATAATTTGATGTATAAAATGTGCTTAAACATTTTCTTTCCACATGCAACATGTTTGTTTTCAAAATAATGCTATCGGCTGGTGGATGCAGCATGTCTACTGATCTGTTTGAAGTTCCATTACACGATCCTTTAAGCGGGATATTCGCCAGTAATCTACTCCACTTTTTCTATAACCCAGGATGTCGAAACCCTTTGTCAATGTAAGAAGGCAATGAAAATTGATGTAAACCGAGGAAAAAGTTGGAATTCCAGCCTGTTTGAATTTTCATTCTGCCCACTAGGCCAGTTGTATGCAAACTGTGGGTGGCGAGAAAATTTTTGTGGGTCACTAAATTCAAAGAAATTTATTTGAACATAAAAAATATAAGACTTTTCTTCAAAAAAACATGGTTTGGGTCGCAAAAAATTTTTACACAAAGTGAGGGGGCTGGAAATGAAAATAGTTTGCTCACCATTGCACTAAGCCATAAAACTGAAATACAATAGTTGGTTAGAAGGACCGAGCCTCTCTCATCAAAGCTAAAAACACAGAATAAGAATGTGGGTGGAAATCAGGGCGGGAGGACCCGTTTAGGCCGAGGCACAGTAGCCTAGGGGATCGGGTTGCCTGTCGGTGCGACTTACATAGTCCTACCTGTTGAATGACCCACCAGATTTTATGTGCTGAAAATGGAAACGGTTTAAATCTCCAAAATTATTCACATTTCTTCAGTACACAACATGTTTTAAATGACCCCACAATCCAAATTCACAAGGAGAAGTGGGTGAATAAAAATTTGCATAATCCATATTCACTTAAGTTTTTTGCAAACAAATTATAAATGTTTTGAAAACAAATGTATCTTCTAAAATATATTTTTATGTTAAAATGTCCATTAAATGTTAGTCAATCATGCAAGAAATTTTTTCTTTGTTTTTATACTTAATAAAGGTCTGTCTGCAGTGCCACTTTTGCCCCTGGCGCCGAAAATACAAATTTTTTTTCTTTATAAATCGATTTCCTAATATCTAAATTATGCATACGAAATATTGCTTGCACCACAGTACATTCTTTGTAACTGAGCTCTCTAAACGCCTACACTTTAAATATTTATATTTTATTTCCACCCTGTACATGGGGAACGTTCTGCAAGAACAAAATATTTTAGGATTAGGTATGAATTAGTTTCTTTAAATTGATTAACTTTTATATAAATTCGGATTTCAAATAATTAATTAATTTTAATTTAGAAAAACTCGCTGAAAGCATATTTAAAAACGTGTGTGGTCACAAATCTTCCTCCCTCTACCCAGGAAGCAGTTTTTCAAATGAATTCGGTCGTGGATTTGATTGAAATAAAGTATTGCCAAATATATTTTTGTTGAATAAAAAAAATAGACTCGATTTGTGAAAGTAAGTATATTTTATATCTTCTTCAAAGTTTACTTTAGTATTCTAAGAAATATTCATCTATTTTTAAAAATCAACTTGTAGTTATTCTTTTGACACCTAGATGGCAGCTTGTGCGTGGTTTTTAAAAATATACGTACTTCGGGTGCCACCGTGCTCATAAGGTACAAAAACAAGTTTGTTATGGAAAACTATTGTTTATCTCTTTCCAAATAAAAGCCCTGCTGTCCTTTGGAAAGAACATGGTGCAATCTTTGCATGGAGCTGTGTTAAATGAACGTATGTGCGGTTCATGTTTTGAAATTATTTCTTACCAGGTTGTTTGGGGAAGGGTTTATGGAAATTCTTTATACTTAACCCCTTTTTGGTCGGCATTTTTTTTTCTTTCGAATTTCCGACCCCAAAAAAAGCATTTTTTTTTTATTGCTGAAAATTAATATATGTTCTATCCTGAATTTGAAAATACAAAATATTTTTCAGTTAGCAGTTTTTGCTTGACCCATAACATGGGCTTGGTGATCATACATGGGATATCCCGTTTACTGATCTCCAGTTGTCCCTGCAATGTACCCGAGTTTTAAATTAAATCAAAATACTCTGATAAAATATTTTTAAAATTATTAGTTTGAGGTATTTCAGATAAATATCTGCATGAAAAGAATTGCGAATGATATGTAAAAAAATGGTTTTAAAACCTTCCCATGAAAACGGCTTTACAATCTTTCTTGACCATCAGAGAGTAAAAACTGTATTGAAATCATTTATTGCCGATTATTTTATTGCTCACATTGTCAAAAAAGTAGCAATAATAATAATAAAAAAACAAGTAATATAAAAAAAAAATTTAAAAGTCAATTCCTACTTAGGTCAACAAAGAAAAATTTTATTTTATAAATTTTTTTCTCCCATATAAAACTAAAATTAATTAATTCAATTTAATTAATGAATTAATATACGAAAAAGCTAGAATTATCATGTCATCCACTACAAGTTTTAAAAAATGTTTGAACTTGAGTGGATGAATAAAAGTATTTTATTAACGATGAAAATTTGAACAAGATATATAAATAAATATGTATAGGAGAGGGAACTAGAATTAAAAAAGGACTAATCACTTTTTTAACGATGCACGATCTCTTCGTTTCTGACAACATGCGGACGCCGACCGTAAGGGGCACGAAGCAAAGAAGCCAACTGTACAAGTGACGCCGTCGACGACGAGGACAAAGAAGCCAACGTGGATACTGATCGACGCCGTCGACGTACGGAGCCGAAATGACGCCGATATGACTGCGACGCCGACCGTAGGGCAACAAAAAAGCCAACTTGATGCACATGCGACGCCGACCGTAGGGGCAAGAAGCCGAACGTGGCGACTGCGACCGTAGTACAAAAGCCGAACGTATGAACTACGCGACGCCGACCAGCAAAAAAAAGCCAACGCAGTGACATGCGACGCCGACGGCGTACAGCGACCGTAAGCAAAAGTGCCGAACGACATTACGTGCGACGCCGACCGTAGGGGGGCAATAAAAAAGCCAACGTGATGATTCGGCGACGCCTGACCGTAGCGCGCAAAACAAGCCGCAAGAAGACATGCGACGCCGACCGATCAGAAGCACAGCCGAATGCGAGCGATTACGCGGCTGACCGGGAGAACAAAAAAAGCCAAGAGACAGTATGATTCAGACAAGCGAACGGCCGGCACGACCGTAGGGGCACGTAAAAAGCCGAACGCGTATGAACATGCGATAACGCCTGGACCAAAAAAAAGCCGGAACGCATGATGACGCCTAGACCGTAGGGGCACAAAAAAGCCGAAGCGGAATGCGACGCCGACGTAGGGCACAAACAAGTATACAGCGCGTAATGCGAAGCCGAAACTATGACGCGACGCGACCGTAGGGGCAAAAAAGCCGAACGTATGACATGCGACGCCGACCGTAGGGGCACAAAAAAGCCGAACGTATGACATACGACGCCGACGTAGTAAAAAAAAGCCCAGAACTTAATGACATGCGACGCCGATCGGTATGAGGTTCGTGATTTTTTTAATTGTTAAAGATTGTTAGAACTTTTTATTCCTTTTTTTGTTTAAATCTACATAAATTAGAAGATTGTATTTTTATTCTTATGAAAAGATGATAGACAAACGATGCAAACGCAGGAATCAGAGCCGATTTATAACATTTCAGTGTAGCATATCCTGTGCCTCTCAAAAAAAAAACAGACAAACGATGCAAACGCAGCAGCAATCAGAGCCGGATTTATACATTTCTAGGCCGTAGCATATCCTGTGCCCTCTCTCAAAAAAGATAACATATAATTTTCAATTTAATATGCAATAGTTTATTTTTAATACACTTAGTACAAACTTTATAATCTTCGTTCTAAATACATTAAATTTTTATTCAAATATACACTACTCATGAAATAACATTAACAATTGCAAAAATGTTCCATCGAATTTTCTTGAAATCTTCTGAAATACCTACTGGAATTTCTTCGTTAACGCTTTTGTTGCGAATAGGCTTGAAGGGTCAATGAAGTGGACAGATCTAATTAAATCTATTTCAGTGCAAAGAAGCCAAGTGTCCACAGTAGACAAAAAATGTATCATATTTAAAGTAACGAATGTAAATTTAAAAAACATTTTATATGGTTTTTTCAAAATAATACTGAAAGTTTGTAAATATTTGGTTCTTATTTCTTCTGTATATGTACCCCTGACCATTGCGTCCTAGGCCGCCTAGATTGGCCCTATGGGAAATCTAGGCCTGGCAGCAATTACTTCCCCCCACAAAAGAAGTGGAAAGCCTTAGAGAAAGCTTTTCTAAGAGAAACAAAATGATGAGGGGTTTTCCACAAATCAATATTCTTTTAACTTGAATCTTCGAACAATAATATTGAATTTTATGAATGTTGAATATCTTAAGTACCGATGTGTACTTATAAATTATATACATAATTAAAATTTCAATTCGACGATTAATACTCGAAGATTCAAATTTTAAAAAATATTGATTTGGAATTTTTATATAAGCTGCCTTAGATATCTGGCTTTGACGTTATGAAAGGAAAATTACGCTATGATTCGCACATGCGCAGTTAAAAATTATTTACTACAAATACTCATATTTCCTCAAATATTCAAGCTATTTACTTCAAATTTTAATGCAATGCTTTTCTATTACATTGTCATGCATTTTATAAGTTTCGTATGATTTGGTTGAAAATTCTGCATGTCATAAACAAAAAACATGTGAAAAAAATTTGATATTTTTAAAAGAAACCCTATATCTTCCCGAATATACTTGCTATTTTTACGAAAATGATTGTAAGCAAGGTGTATAGGAAACAAAGCCATTGACGAAAGTTTCAGATCATTATCACCTTCATGTGAAGCGGGGTAAAAAAAAAAATCTATCCGTATCAATTTCTGGTCGGTCCCTTAAATGCGCTCTCGTGACAAAATCTTCACTGTAAAATGTGATTTCCCACGATTGTGCATCTCGTATTCTGAACAATTGATTGTGAACCATTGTATTGAAGCTAACTCCAAATGTTTCGCATTTTGAAAATCTTGCCATACTTTTGGCCAGTAGTGTAAATTTTTGAGAAGCCCCTTTAAATTTAGAAATAATTACATTTCTGCAAATTTTGCTGATAGAATCTTGAAACTTAGTTTGTACACAGATGAGTGTAAGAGGAACATTTTACTTATCCACACTTTTATTCTATGGGGACCGTATAAAAATTAATCTTTTAAAACTTTTTGTTAACAACCTTCACAAAAGCGAAAGTGTTTTCATCCTAATTCTACCTTATTTGATGAAACTGTGCGATTGGAAGTATATGTCGAAGTGAAATATTTAAGCAAATAAATGCTTGTTTTTTATATTATAATTTTTTTTGTATATATATTTTTTGAGCCTTGTATTTTGATGTTTTCCCTTGTGTTTTTTTTTTTGTTGTTTTTCAATTCCTACTATTAGTTCACACTCTCCCTATATATATTTATTTATATATCTTGTTCAAATTTTCAATCGTTAATAAAATACTTTTTATTCATCCACTCAAGTTCAAATACATTTTTAAAAACTTGTAGTGGATGACGCTTGATGTTAATACAGTTTTTCAAATATTAATTCATTAATTAAATTTAATTAATTAATTTTAGTTTTATATGGGAGAAAAAATTTCTCTTATGTAAGATATTTAGCAGGATATAAATTTAGGAATAAATACCGTCAGTGACGAAGCGTGTAGATCTCTGACCTAAGTAGGAATTGACTTAATTTTTTCTTTATATTACTTGTTTAAATTTTATTTTTAAATCTTTTGACCTTTATTTGGTTTGCAATTTGTTTTTGTCTACTTTTGCATCGTTTTTTATTGTGTGTGTACTTCATTACTTCTATTTCTTTGTTTCAGTTTTTGTTTAAATTTGTGTGAAATCCCTTTTTTTATATTTGTTATCCGTTACTTCTGCCATTTATTTTGTGTGTGTTTTTTTAAATTTTTTTCATTTATTTTTAAATTTTTTTGCGTTTATCACATTTCTATTACTTGTTCTTTTGTTCTTTCAGTTGGCAACGTTTACATTTTTCAAATTTAAATTTTCCTTCAATATTTGGTGTATATTTTGGCCACACATTCACCCTGACCAACCGTCTGCTGGAATGTCCTCCTCCAGAGAGTCAACCTACACTCTAAAACCTTAAGGTTGAGTCCAGTGGTGAATCCAGGGGGGTGGCTATCGGGCTGCAGCCCCCCCCAGAGCTAGACCAGAACTCTTTATTTTATTTAAAATCACTACAACTGCTTTTTTCTTAATCTCCCTTTAAAAAAAGTGAAAACATTTCTTCCTGGTTTTTGACAGGCTCGAAAATTTCCCTACTTTTGTAGTCATTTCACTTGTACTTGTAGCGTTGACGCGGTCGAAGACATGTTTTTGCTAGTTATTTCATTGTGTTTTTTGCTAAATTATTGGAAGTATTGCATTGTTCTTAATGCCAGGTGAGTCAAGTCTGTAAAGTTCAAGTGTTTTGGCTCACATAAGCCATAAGATTTTACATTCGTCACGACGATACAAAACTTTTTATACCCCCACAGACCCAAATCCTGGATTCGCCACTGCTTGAGTCGGCTCTCCTGGATATTGAATGAATGAAAAATGCTTCTTCCACTTTTTTGGGACACTCTGTGCACAACAAAACACGACCTAGTGCTTTCTTATTAACCATTTTGTTGCATATGAGATGAGAGGTCGCACACCTTGCTATTCTTGGGAAATCCTTATGGCCGATCGACTGCACGCGCAGCTTTGAAAGCTAAACAGTTTAGTCTGCTTGAAATCGCCGCACGCGCACTTCTCGACTGTTTGGTCGCAGAAAAAATTACGCATTTTTGAAGCTTGAGTCTGAAATGTGTGTTTTTAAAACTTTTTTTTGTTGAAATGAGTTTGTTTTTACTTTGCTTAAAGCTACTGCAACAAAATACACTGCAATTTAATTTTTTAGTATCAGTGTTACAATAGTCGTAATTATAATTATAAAACATAATTATTTTTATAATAAATAATAAGTAACTGACATATCCTGCTAGTTCACAGGAAGTGAAATGGACGGTTAAAATAAAGCCGGGTCACAGTTAAATTAAATTTATTTTTCTCACATTTTCCGCATAAAACAATTCTGGATTTACTACGATTACATAAACTGACAAGCCACATTATTCAACTCCCCACGCATGGCGAGATTTGTCCGATGGGTCCCAGTGAGAAGGAAAGCAGCGGGAGTGTTCTCCCCTAAACTTTCTCGTATACTTCCCCCAAAAGGTGCCGTTTCTCCTTCCCCCGCGTGGCTGAAAAAATTCGAACCTACTGTTATCCAGAATCCAATGACTATCAAAAGGTTTTTCCTTATAGTGATTGAAAAATATCTAGGTAAAGAATTCCAAGAGATGCGTACCGATGAAAACGCATCTATCGCACACTGCTAGGTTTCACTCTTGCCGTCTCAAGGATAAACTGACGCCATTCGCTCTTTTCGCGAGCACAGACGATTGCTTCCGTACGCATGCGCGTGGAGAGAGCGGATTGGTTTCAATGGTAAATTATACAGGCCGACAGACAGTCAACCCTTTGACGGATTTGGCCCAAAATTTTATACGAATCTACATTCATGACGATAAAACTGTGTACCAAATTTTATCCAGCTACCTATTCAAGTTTTTGAGTTATAGTGTTCGCGGGACTTCGGACATACAGACAGACAGACTTCCCGTTGACGGATTTTTCCCAAAATTTGATTAAAGCCTACAACTTATGTTTAAAGACCACATACCAAATTTCATCCCCGTAGCTCTCATAGTTTTCGAGTTATCGTGTTCACAGACATACAGACACACAGACAGACATAATTCCCAAATTGTGTTTTTCGGACTCAGAGAGGTCTAAAACGTGGAGATTCGTCAAAATATCGAGTTGGAATTTTTTGACGATTGCAATACTTTCTCTTTGTATACTTCGTATACGAGAAAGTAAAAAAAGCGATCCTTCTTCCAAGAACAGTCGAGAGACTCTGTCTATCTTCCTTCTGATAGCGAAAAGTCCTTGCAGCGCCATCTCTTGGTAAGAGAGCGAGATAAAATGTGATTGTCACATAACTGATTTTAAGCATTCTTACAAATTATAATCTTTCTTTCACTAAATAGTATGCTGGGATTTAACTTGCATGAATAATAAAATTAAAATATATACTTTATAAAAATAAGAATAATGTGTATTTTCTAATGAAATATCTGTTGCTGAATGAATTTCTAGAGAAAGTTTATCAAAATTCGGTAGCTATTACGTTACTTTCTGTGCCAAAAAGACGGCAGACTCACACCGTTGAAGTGATTTCTTAGTTGGTTTTTAATAAAAATTCGAAAACATTTCTTCGCAAAAATATGTCGATCCAATAATCGGAAAAAGATGGAACGCGTAAGTTTTTATTGAATATTGAAATCTAGTAAACCGTTTCAAGTCTCAAAGGCAACTAGATTTTGCCTTCTTAAATTTTCTATCTCAGACTATCTATGTTGTGCAGCATAAGTAGATTTCTGTCCTTCTAAATTTTTTAATTCACTTTTAGGATTTACAAATTTTGAACTTCACATTTATTTGATTTTTAAATCTGCTGATTCTAGTTGAAAAACTGCTTGATCAATATCACTGAAAAGGGAAAAATTCAATTCGGTAGAATTAATTTCGCGCGTGTTGTTTCAATATAAGCGACGAGGTTGCCTTTTCATTTCTAAACTCTTTAAATATCTCACCAAATCTAGATTGCATTTTTACCACTATTTGCGTAAAATATATTGTTACGAACCTGGAAAGTCCATCATCAATGTTTGTCTTATGTTTGGGAAGAGAGTTCTACAGTGGAAATTTCGGGGGAATGGAGCCATTGACCCCGACCTTGGCTGCCATTTTGGCGACTTGGCGAATTATTTGGAGACTTTGGCGACAAAATGTATTATCTCAAAAATACTAGAATTTTCTCGATATCTCTATTAGGAGCCGAGATCCGGATTTCTCCAGATGATTCCATGTGACGTCACGGTCTGTCGGGGAGACTATAAATAGCGCCGTGCTCGGATCACGAACGTGTTGAATCGTCTTTGAACTTTGAACGTGTTGATCGACGGGGAACGTCTTTGGAGTGCGAACGCCTTCAAAGAATCACTTGGAGTTGCATCGGCAGTGCGAGCTGGAAAGCCGGTGAGCTGATCGTTCTTGAAAGTGCTGTTACTATTATTTTTAGTGATTTGTTGTCTGTTCGTGTTGTTAATCTGTACAAGGATTGTTCCTGTTACCTGTTCTCCTGAATATTCGTGAATGAAGCGTCATTCTCTATTCTCCTGCTTGCTGCACTGTTCTCGCCATACACCCACAGGACGATTTTTGTAATAATATTAAATTTATTGAAATATGATATTGTTGATATTTCCTCAATACAGGAAAATGTTTTTGTTCAAAAGTGAGTTAAGGAAAACAGCTGTATTTCCCATCTATTGCAATTTCTATTTTAGTGTGTAAAAATGTGACGTCATGTCCACCAGAAAGAAAATTTTTGTGATAACTTGAGCTCAACGTATTCCAGATCTCTTTGATTGGGGTTTGCTAGGGGGCTGTAACTTGCTTTACAATGCACAGTGATGCATTTCGGCATGTCTTAAGTTTTGCCTTTCTTACTTAATTTTGATTAAATTAATTATTCGTTAATAAAAAAACGAGAATTAGATTTTTTTAACTTGATTTAGGGAAGTTTTAACAAAGATATTGTAACAGACAATTACTAACTTTTAATTAATTGTAGTGATTATTAATAGAGTAACTAATTTTTAATTAATTATTGTAGACAATTATTAATTTTTAATCAATATTAATCAAAAATTGATCTTCAAAATAAATTTTCTTAAGTATATTTCTTGCTCTCCTTACTCTCGTTTATAAAAATTTACGCGACTGTTCTTGAACAATAAAAAACTCCTGAGCGTAGTTTAGTCTAGATACTGTTACAAACATGGAAAGTCGCTTCCCAGCCATGCGAATCTTATGGTTGGGAAGCGAGTTTTACAAGGTTAAGCATGGAGTGACCTCAGCGACTGTTATGACACCTCTGACCTTGGCGACGAACTTGGCGATTTGGCGACAAATAGATGATTCCCGAAAATGCAACCCTTTTCTCGATATTTCTACTAGCAAAGGGAATACACGAGAAAACACCATGTGACGTCACGGCCTGTCGGAGAGAATATTTTAGGACGGCGCCTGGATCAGAGGAGCGTCTTGATCGCCTTGGAGCGCGAACGCCTTTGGAGTTCTATCCTCTTTGCGAGCTGAGCTGCTATTGTCGTTACTAGTTATTTGCTGACTGTTTGTGCTGTTAAATATCAAAGTGCTGAACTGTCATTACCTGTGAATTGTTGTCTGCTTACATTGGTAATCTGTGCAAGGACTATTGTTTCCTGTACCTGTGCTACGTGTTTTCCTGCATATTGGTAAATAAATCTTCATTCTCCATTAACCTGCGTGTTGGACTGTTTACGCCCGCAGTAAGGCTTTTTGCAACAATGCATTAACGTCCCGTTTTGAAGCAAAACGAGAACTATTTTGGGACGGATCTCGTCATTTTGAATCACGGCCAGATGATGAGGATGACACCTGATCTGGCATCCCCATCTCCGAACTTCTTCACCACACCAGCGTGCAAAAAATTCTGAAAGGGTAAAGTTAAAATAAATTCACATGTATGGATGTTATTTTCCTTTTTCGTTACGAAAAAAAGTTGTAGTACAATATTACGAAAAAAAATTAAAGTGCAATATTTTTAATTTTTTATTTATAATGAATTATTTTCAATTTTTATTTATTTTCAAATTTTATGCTTGCGGAAAATTTTAGCGCTGTGTGAGACTTAAAATTTCTAAGACTGTATTTTCGACAGCATTATCTTCCCTTTACAAACTGTGAAGCAGAAACGAATGCGCCATGTCACTGCGCGTGCGCAGCACCAGAAATGGGTACTAAGTTAAAGGCAGTCCTTTGAGAAGATTTCTGCCTATGTATATGGGCATACCCTTATCCCCTGAAGTTTGAAAGACCTCCCTGAGTCCGAAAAACACAATTTTGGAATTATGTCTGTCTGTGAACACGATAACTCGAAAACTATTAGAGCTACGGGGATGAAGTTTGGTATGTGATCTTTACACATAATTTGTAGGTATCTATCAAATTTTGGACAAAATCCGTGTACTGGAAGTATGCCTGTCTGTCTGTCAGCGGTCATGTGAACACTATAACTCAAAAAGTTGAATAGCCAGATGGATAAAATTTGGTACACAGTTTTATCGTCATGAATGCAGGTCCGCATAAAATTTTGGGCCAAATCCGTCAAAGGGTTGACTGCCTGTCGGTCTGTATAATCGCATACTTGTATCTCATAAGCCCTTTGACTTAGATAAATAAAACTTGATATCGCGGATGCTAACATTAATTATAGATCTGTGCACAATTTTCATCTCAATCGGTTAAAAAATAGGTGTTCAAATTGCATATTTAGTTCAAAGTGCACGACTGTGTGTTGGCGAGCGTTTCGCTTATTTTACTCAAGTTAGTATGGTTGGCGTTTGACCTTGGCGGTCTACTAAGGAAATTGTATCGAGCCGCAAAACGAAACTTCATTCTGACATTCTCCAGATGGATGCCTGTGATTAACCAGAGGTATGGTGAAATCTTGTGTGATATCTATAGTAAGATTTCGTACTCAAAAACGTTAAATAAAGTTGTGGTACCTCAGCGCGCGTAGCAATTGCGAACATACGCAATTTTTTTGCAAAATATTAAGTTTTTGGGAATTCATAAATTTTATATGTTTCATTGTATATCACCATTCATAATTTTTTTCTCAAAATAACCAGGCCTTGGGTAAATACCCCAAAATATTTACCTACCAACTGGGTGTTTACCCACCCCACATTACCCAAAGTTTGGTG
>BGPR01003797.1:79243-127482 GCA_013235015.1 Araneus ventricosus | reverse complement strand
AAAAAGTTGGTTGCGTGAATAATACGTTAAAATCCATATAGTTTAATTAGAGTTCATTTATAAAGTGACACTACTTTAATACGCTTTTCAAGGAACCACTCCAAACAATATACTAACGTAAAAGCCATGCTATTGCATTTCAGTACAAAATGTGATAAACTACTCATTTAAGTGTTACATTAGAATAGTAGATATCTAATTCTTAATTATATTTAAGAATAATTTCAACATATTGTGCTTACAATATCACAGAGTATTAATAATAAGTTTTAAAATATTTTAATTATTAAGAGATTGAATGAAGGAATTATCATTTCATTAACTGAAAAAGAGATTTTTAGGAATTAATCTGAAAATAATCATGTGATAATTAGAGCACTTTTAATGTAATATCCTTCTTGAGTAATCATATATAGTTAATGAATTTTTATCATATAAGATATAGCACAAAAATGCAATTCTCTTTGTAGGATATAATTAGCCAGCCGGGTGCGTGGAGGAACAACGATTATGTGGATGAGAAACCGCCTATTAATTTAACCGGTTCTCACTTGCTTTGTGGGAATAGTAATGGTGTAGGGTGAGTTACCTCCACTCCGATGGCGAGACATACCTTCTGCCGCAGGGTCTATCATTCATCCTTTTATTCTTCTGACCACCCAAAATCATGTATTACTTTTTTAGGCATTCTTCATTATAAATTTCTAGTGCTGATTCAGCATTAATGTGGAGATTCATTCTTAGGATCTGTAACTTAAAATATGCTTTTCCTAGGATCGATGACTAAATTCGTACATGAATATTTATAAAAATATCTTAAAAGAACAATCTGGCTAGGAAAGAGTTTTAATCTTTCAAGAGCTTTCCACTAAATTACATTTTAATTCATGAAATACCTAATGAAATAAAACCATTCAACTTATTCAAATAGATTATTATATTTCAACTGTTAGTAGCATACTATATGAAGATACACCGTAGATAATTGAGTTGGATAAATCAGTTTCCTTTTTACTATCTATCAGTAACTTACTGCATTCATATTTAAAAATGATTCTTAAGACTAGAGAAATATTTAATAAAGTAATTTTCAAAAACACTGCTATTGAACTCCTTTAAAATAAAATATCTTTAATGTCAGTTTATTACGATCTGAATTTCTGAAGTTATCGACAACCGTTAAGGAAAAAACCGACTTCAAAGCCTCTCTTCAAAGTTCCCGTCCACATAACCTTTCATTCTGACACTCTATATTACCATCTAGATATTTCAAAGTCAATTTTCACCAGCCTCTAGTTTAATTTAACTGTCAGCTACTTGATTTCCGGTAAATCGACTTTTACGTTTAAACTTGTTGCTCATATCTGCTGCATGTATTGCGACACTTCAAACTTCACATGACTCCGTTTGAAAAGCGGAATTGAGTTCATGAACTCTCTACTGGGAGAAGATTACAATTGGTTTAAATTGTTTCAAATGGGAGATCTGTTAATGCATTTTAATAAAATGCATTAAAATAAACATATATTTTATGACAGGAAATATTTTTTATTTACATATTTCTATAGTCAAAACACCTCTTGGTAAACAACATTCCGTGTCAAGTATTTTTCGTTGTTTAACAATTTTCCTTGTACTTCAGATGCGTTTGTGTAAGTTTTAACGTTTCCAAAAAATATAATCAAATTATATCACGATTGCAATAAATCATCAGATTCATCGTGGCGTTCAAACTATATCACGCGCATGATATACCACTGACGTGATTCGCTACTTTCTATTGAAGGAAGATTATAAAAGTCTTATTTAAACACTATATTAATGTAACACTACACACAATTTTCAACTTCCACTCTTTTTCTTAGTCTTCTTAGGATTCTTCTTTCCGACACATCCATTTTATCTAACACATTTCTATTTCTCACCATCCGAATTGGACCTTAGGTAATATGATATTTTTACAATAATATCAAGCATTTATTTGCAGCAATTTCTGAATCCAATTGTGTAGCTCTTATTAAGTGCATATTATGGAAGCAACTCCGCACTTTTGACTTTCCTTTCATTATTCAATATTTTGATCTCATTGGAATAATTTATAATGTAACGAGCAAGTGGTATCTACTATTTTACAATGTCTGATAATTTCTGTTCTGGGAATATTCAGTTGGCTTGACAATTACTTGCTACATTAATTAAGAAATTTAATTTTTCTAAGGTTAAAAATTCTCAAAACCGTCAAATATTTACTTAATTACGTTTTAGGTTTCTACATAAATCCTTTGCAAGCAAATTCGAAATTGGAATAGTATTTTTAAATTTCAAGTTAAATTTAGCGTAGAGAGACTATTTTACGATTCCATTTCTTTATTGTTTGATATTTTTATGAATTTCTACTGGAAAACTGAAACAGCTTGATAGTTTTTAGCATAAATATGTTCAGCATAATTAATAACAGCCTGCTAGAATATCAATTGCAATGGAAAGTATAGATATTTATTCACATTTACATCATCATGCAGAGATTTATCTATTTTTTAAAACAAGATCAATATAATAATTAGTCATTCTTACTACGAGGCTAAGTCAGTAAGAAGGTTAAAAAAAGACAATTAAAAAATGGGTAACCAGGATATTTTCTTGAAACCCATGCTTATTTCCCTACATAATCGCCATTTACATTTTTATGTTTACCCTATCTCTTTATCAGTTTTCCAATTCCTTCTTCATAAAAGTCCCTGGACTGCTGTCTCAGCCACTTATGTACCTCTTGTTCAACGTCTGTATCAGTCTGTATTCCGTCTTTAAACGCTTTCAATTTAAGTGGACCAAACAGGTGATAAGTCTTTAAGCCAACTCTTCACTGTTTTGAAGAAGTTGCCAACGAAACTCGTCAATTTTCTCCTCGGTTAATCGAGCTGCATGAGGTCTCGCAGTGTTATGATGGAACACAATTCCTCGAATAGCTCTGGACGTTTCCGTAGAATTGCCTTCAGAAGTTTCAACACCATGTTGCAGTAGACCGCTTGACTGGACAAAAAATATTCTCATTGTGAACAGAAAGTATTTCCTTGTGAATATCCTTTTGCCGGAAGTCCATTCGCTCACAAGAAACGCATAACAGTTATCTGCTATTTTAGCCTATACTCTTCCAGCAGAGTCCCCACTTTCAAATGCAGCGAGCATGTGTACAACTGTTATCTCATAAATCCGAAATAAACATCATACAGTTAAATTTTGCTATCACTTATTGACATGCTTGGAAGCAATTTACGACTAATTCCTGATCTCTCATATTGTTTTGTAACCTATTTACTGAATTACCCTCGTATTAAAATAAATTAAACTGTAGTTATGAGCTTTATTGAACCTAATTTGAGTTACAGCCTTCAGTAGCAAGAATAAACATACCAAATTAATATTACTGCTGTAAAACACACAATTCGATTTCGTTTACGATAGGTTATTTAATTTTATGCTCTAATCGCAATTTCTTGAAAGGCATCAAATTCACTCTTCTCAAGAATAGCTACTCTAGAATGGTTTCTTCACAGCAAAATAGAAAAGGTCTAGGAAAACATTCTTGCAATAAGTGAGAGCCATCCTTTTAGTAACCCTTAAGGAATTAAAGTGGATGAAAGCATCGGAGCTTAAAGGGAACAAGTTGATCCTTGAATTAGTAAGGATGTGGAATCTGTCCGCTGACGAAATTAATTAGATGCATTCATGCTCTTCGAACTCATTCATACGAATATCGTTTGTCTTACAATAGAAGGAGTTTGGACTATAAATATCCCAGTTGGATTGGAAATGACATCTTATGTCTAATATCCCTACAGTTCGCGGGCCTCGCAGTTTCCAAGGATGATCTAAATATAATTTGCATAAAACGTGAATCCTATTTGATCGGTCTTGTAAATAAATTTATTGAGGTGAAGCATTATTAAGTTTAATAACCTTCTAAAATGTATTTAATTGCAATTAATACGAATTTGTGGAAGCAGTAACATCTGATTTTAATTTTTCTGAAAATTTTGCTGTCTTCAAGTTTCAAAAATTATTGTTTTGTTTGAAAATGCTGCCTCAAATGCTTTTTACCTTTTCAATGATCCGCTATCACGCTTGCCTTATCGTCATCTTGCAACAAAAAGCTAAGTTGTTTCCTATGTGTTGGAGAGCCAACCATAAGGAAATTTCTCGAAACCTCAGTAGATTCATGAAAAATTTCGAACTTTCGCGATATATTGAAAAGATTACAGTTTCTTTACCCAGATCTTTGTTTAAAAATATAAGAAATCGAACCTTTGAAAATCAGAATATATATTAAAATTTATAACAAATAATGAGTATTATTTACCTGAAATTACTAAAATATACAGAAACATTATTTTATTTTCATTATTATACTTTCCCCATTTTCTTTGGGTTATTCATATTTGATTCATATTCCAATATTCCAAAAAATTATTACTAGATGATTTATTTCCATTTAATTTCTAAATCCGTCTGAAGTAAAATTCATGTAAGTTGTTTCCTACACGGGCGTATCTGGTGGTAAATTTGTCAAACTCCATCCAGAGATCAATCAATGTGCCTTCTGAAGTATTCATTAACTAAAATTCAGAGATAAATTTAAAGGTTTAAATTGATTTCTTCGAGTGATTAATAGATGCAATGTGCCTTCCTGGTACTTTGAAATAAACTCATGTCATGAATAACCTCTTTTTGATTTTTCTTCTTCAACCAGAACTTTCAATGTTTACTTGCACCAGAACTTTCAATCTTTACTTGCACCAGAACTTTCAATGTTTACTTGCATGAGCTTGATGTATGGCGAGACATGTTAAAGATGTTTACAGCAATTTAAAAGAAGATATATTGGCAAATTTATATTAAACGACGATTTCAAGTTAAATGATTTTGCCAGTGGGTAACAATTTAATTTAATATTTTAATTTTTGTGTTAAAAATTACTCCTGAATATACAGGATTTCAGAAGCTGTTTAATATAACTATATGCAACAAAATGCTCCTCTTCCTCAATTATATTTGGCGTTCTGCAAACTTAAATTTGGAATGCACTTCTTTTTTTTTGTAATGTAAAGAACAATTATTTCGCCATCTGAATAATTGTGTATTTCTACTTTATATTTTCTTTGATTGTAAAATTCTAGTTCATACATCTAAACCTTAAGTTGTTTGTTTCTTTATCAGTTGGAAAGTACTCCTCCTATACGGTGAACCGTAGAAACATAAAATTTTGCACATGCCATTTTGGGTAAATTTCAAAGACAGTTGTGCCATATTTAACTTCAAAATTAATTAATTCTGAAGATAATAAAATAACAAAAAATAAGCCAATTTTCGGCGTTTTCGCCAATAATTTTCATACCATGTTAGTAATCAAACAACTGTCTTTTTCATAATAAAAATTTTAATTGTCATACAGATTTTTCTCCATTTTTAACAAACATTTCAAAATTAATTTTAAACACTATTTCTAGCAATGCTTTCTAGTGTTGTAATTAAATTCAAATTCATTTTATTGCTGAATCAAATCCTTAATTCCCTTATTTTGCCACTGTTAAACTTACGATATTAATATTGCTTTCACATTAACTCCAAGGTAGAATTTTTTCTTTCCGCTTTTATTTCATAGCATGCACTGAACCGTTTGATTTTAAAAGGGGACTTCAGCAGACTCGGCCGAAATTACTTTTTTGCGTTTTCGATTTGATGAAGGTATTTGCATCGTTTGGTGTAAAAACTGAAATTCCGCCATTCACAGTTATGTTGTAGTAAAGCATTAAATTTTTCGCATAATATTAGAATGGGACTTCTACGCAGAAGAGGATCTTCAATTGACCTGCAAGAGAACTAAAATTCATTTATATCGCTATATTTACTATTAATTTTTGTTTTTAAATCTGAATTTTACTTAAAACAAATTTTGAATTTTATTTTGTTTTATTTTAAATTTATTTACAAATAAACAAATGTTGAATTTTATTTGAGTTTAATTGATATTTCTTTCTTTATAGTTGTTTTTCAATAAATTTTTTAAAATCTAAATTTACTTAAAAACCAGAAGCAATTCTAATTTAGATTTATTTGCAAATAAATATACATTCAAATTTATTTGAGATTCACTAACATTCCAGGCTTTATAATAATTTTCCCTGAAGCTTTTGCTTTAAATCTGAATTTTACTTAAAAACGATTGTCTTAAAAAATTATTTAGATTGTTTAAAGTTTAAGTTTACTTGCAAATAAATTAATTCTGAATTTTATTTGAGTTTCCTTCTAATTGTTTTTCCCTGATTTTTTTCTGTTTTAAATTTGAATTTTATTTAAAAACGAATAACTTTAAAATTCGATTTTTAGTCTTTAAATTTGAATTTACTCATAAATAGATAAATTTTGAATTTTAGTTGCTAAGTTTTACTGATATTCCCTTCTTTATAATCAGTTATTCCCCAAAATTCTGAAACCTTTATACTGTTTGATGTTAAAAAGGGACTTCTACAAAATTTAAATTTTTGCAAAAATTAAAAATTGTAATATTTTTTGGTTGTCGTCAATAGGTTCATTTTCTACTGTGAAACACAGAGATATCTTGGACCCTAATTTCGTTATTGTTTGTAGACCATTCGTTTTTTCTCCTCCTGCAAAATTTTAAAAATGTCAGACTTCGTGAATGAGAAGCCCCCGGATCAGTAAGCGAGATGTCGCTTCTCCTGGGGGTACAATAATGGTGGGGATGCGTTACCACCTCCAGTGATAGTACGTACCTCCTACCGAAGGGGTCGGGCTGTGGACAGTGATGGTTATTAGGGCTCCGGCCTCAGTACTCGAGCTATTCATTCAATATTCGATCTTCTGTCATTAAAAGGTCCCTGGATGCCCAGGCAGGACAGGAGTGACACGGTTGACGGTTACTAGAGAATACCTCAAAATATGATCTGCTTCATCATTGACGCAGATCAGTTAGTTGCAAATGATACACTAGGCAAAAAAGTTCAACAATAATCATTTATTTCATATTTTAACAAGATATATTGTGCAAAAAGAACTCATCAATTAGAACAATTAAACAACAAATATCTGTAGAACAAGAATCAGGACGATATATATTGTATCGAAAGTTACCACAAGAACACGTGGTAAGTAGAAGAACACTTCTAGCGAGGAGCGAAGAGACTACAGGGTAGCAATTGAATGTGAAACAGAGTCATTTAGGGCTATAAACGAGAGATACTGAAAGAATCGTGAGCGCTTTGATTCGATGCCAAATTGCACACCTCTTTATGAATAGCATTTGGTCTTCGAAGGTAAAGAGGTTCTTCATTATCAGAGAATATCGGGAGGAACCAGGTAATATCACCGATTAGCAATAGCATCTCCATTTAAAAGCACAGCAGAATAACAGGGGGAAGTAAATTGTTTCAGAAATGGGTGAAATTGGAGATAAGTTTATTTTAAGGTTGTATAAGATTGTCAGACATCCACAACAGCTCTGGTATTCACTTGATTGCGAATTGTAGAGATGTATGGCCATTTTCTTCAAAACGGTTCTAAGCGAGATCTTTTGTTCACTTCCAGATTCATATTCCTGAATTTATAAACTCTTGGTCTGATGTTTTTCTTGAAAATTGTAGGAATATTTAGTAATTGTTTATCATATTACAGAATTCAACATAACAAATTGTTATATTTAGGTTGGAATCCTGGATAAGTATCTGGAAAGATCTTAAATTCTTCGTCTTATTGGATATAAATGACGAACTATTTCTTAAACCATATAAACAGAATTACATTATTGTGTATATCCAAAATGAGAAAACAGCTTTTGGAAAGAGATATCAAATGATATAGTGATCTGAAGATCATTGGAATATACAAGATGTCCTGCAAAATAAGTAAAATAATGACGTTGTGGATGGTTAATGGTCCTATCGCTGATAACGTGACGTACCTCCTTTTGAGGATTCTATGCGTCATATGATTATAATGGGCTATTTTTCAGGGTTCTCGTCATCCGTGTTATTTTTCGGAGGTCAAATCATTCACTTTTTCTGAATGTCCACGTGACTGGGAGGGAGATCTCTTTGCGATTACAAAATGGATATCTGAGAAGTTCACAATATTACTATTATATGCCCCATTATTTTTTTTTAAATTTGGGAATTTTTTGTTTTGAAAACAAGGCTGAAATCTTTCACATTACTTAATTAGTGTGCATGTAACATTTTATTCAATGGATTTTTTATGTAACAGGACAACATAAAGAATAAATTTTGCAATTCTTGAAATAATAATTACTCAGATATATCAGCCTATTACATAATATTCAGAAAATTTGAAAAATAGCGAATCAATATTTAAGGAATTAAAGCCGCTGTCATGACATTTCGGATATACTACTAATAAACGATATTTTGCACATGTGAATTATTCACTTTAACTAGTATAATTGACTGCGTTAAGAATCGCCCACTCAAGCACCAAGAAGCAGTCCTCCTTTTCAGGATTCGCTTTATTCCAATGCAAATTCTTCCAGCCTCTTCCACTGTTCGAATGATGAGTGGGTGGGAGATGGATATTTTTCGAAGGAGAAGCTTCGTGAGGAAGTTTTCGACCTCTTGAGGTTCCAAAACTGTTGATTGTTGCAATAAATTTTTCGTTCATCCTGATGCTGAAGGATTTTGGTGTTAGATCTCGTTAGGGAGATTTTAGATTAATATGGAACGGCAGAAATGTGTGCTTATAGGTTACAAACATTACTTAACAGCTTCAGTTCCAGATGGTGAAGAATAGTGGCGTTAGATCTCGTCAGGGAGATTTTAAATTATTATGGAACAGAAATGTTGTGTGCTTATAGATTAAAAACATTGTATAATAAGTTGTATATTGTTTGAAAACCACCCGTCATTCCTTGAAGCTCTACAGAATTCAGTACTTACATCTAAATCGTATTACCTTCAGTATATGGATTACTCAGTGAGTAATCTCATTCAATCTTTACTGTTTGGGTTGTGTTTAACTAATTTATTTGCTTAAATTGACGATAAATTATAAATTACCAAATTTCATTCCGTTTTTTAAAAGCAGCCTTTGATTGTAAAGTTTTAGTTAATGAATAAAAAAATTAGCTTCTTTAATACAACACTAGCGGGGTATTTCAACTACATCATTATGTGTTTATCCAAATTATCCCTAAGACATTTGGGTACAGCTGCGTTTAATGTTTGTGTTAAAATTTGTTTAATGTTTTCTGATTTTTGTTGTAATTTCATGAAATATCAATATTAAATGTTAATCAGGTTTGTTTGTTTGATACATAGAATTATGAAAGTTATTTTTATGGTGTTTTATTTAATATATTATCAGCCTGTCAGTAATTCAATTGTAGAAGTTAATTTATAAAGCCTCAGGAAGATATTAAGCAACGCAAAGTCACAGCGAAGAAGCATATTGTCCTAAACTCATTCATATATCTTATCTCCATGGGAGCGTAAGCAATTTTAGACGAATTCTGTACTGATTTCCCACCAGTCTATATAAATAATTCTCTAATGCGAATCCCTAAAAACGCATCATTCCTCTTTAGGATTTGGCAACATATATAGCAATTTATTCATCACGTGATTTCACTTTCAGAAGGTAAACAAAGAAGAGCAATTTGGTTTCAGCCTTCTTTCCCAGGAATTAAGCATGAATCTCAGACTTACAGTTAAATTTACAGAAACAATGAAAGAAACAAATTCAACGTACAAATGAATCAATTGGAGAAAGTATTGACAGAAGTTTAGGAAGAAGATGAAACAATAAACAGCATGCTTGCATTTATGAAAATTAGGAGTGATAGCCAATCCAGTCTGAAAACAATAGCCAATGGAATCACAACGAACGAAACAGACAGAGATATTCAAACTCTTCTGCTTAACAATACAAATATCAGGCTGAGTTGGATTAGAGCACATGTCGGGCACCCAGGGAATGAAATGGCTGACTTCCTTGCCAAGATTCCTATCACAACAGCAGGAGTCTCCACGTATCATGTTCCTCTTCCGAGATGTGGCATGAAAAGTAAGCTCACGGATTGTGCCATGAAGGAACAGCAAGATCAGTGGGACCTTAATGACGTAGACAGGTCAACATATAAAGTATTTCCAAAAGTTTCCCTAAAACCAGCAGGCTGGTCAAGAGAACTCACCATCTTCGTTTCAGCCCATGGTCCATTCCCTGTATCTCTGAAAAGAATAGCAAGGCATCTGGAGGAGAATTACGCATGCGGAGATTTAAGACATCTGTTGCACTATGCAACAAAATGTCACCTCACCGAGTCTTTTCATCTTACGAAACCTGCAGAAGTAAACAGGGTAGCCTGGATGAGAGCCGTTGCCGAGAACAAACTATCTCGTAAAATGATAGTTCAACTTGTGCGGCTCCTGGCGGATAACGAAGCCCTTATTAAGATAAGGCAAGCCTTCCATGCCTCCGCTTTCGCCTTCAAGCAAACTGGATCACTCTAGCCCATCGCCCCTATAGTCGGAAGGCCCTAACAAAAACGTTCGTGAATGCCATAAGCTTCGACCCTTCTAAAGTGTTAGTTATGCAGGTGTTGAACTATATTATGACTCTACAGCTTAACGTGACTTTTTTCTTTAAAGGACCATGAACTTTCCTTTATCGCAAGAGACTATCGATGAACGCTATTTTTTTCTCTCTTTTCTAGGTCCAGACACACATTTTGGTTAAACCATAATTAATGTCATTAATGTTTGTCTTTTTTAATTTTTTATTTTTACTCCCCTTTTTTCTCTTTGTTTTTATATTTTTCCATGTTCCCAGCTTGCAATTCATTGTCCTAAGTTTTCTTTTTTGTGTGTCTTGTATATTTTTGTCGTTTTTGTGTTCGTAGGCACTCAAACAAGCCAATCTGTAATTTTTTTAGTGGCCCTTAATAAAGGTGACGTCTTCATACCCATCCAATCTTTCAGCTGCTTTAATGGTTACAGGCACGGGAGTATGAGACATTGTTCCAGTTCTAGAGACAACGCCCATACCATGGTAAAAGCAACGGTTCTCGTCTGATCACCGAAGTTCTAGTTGTAGCCCCTAATTCAATAATATTGATTGTTATTTCCAATATACTGTTTCAAGAATGTTGAATTATTTCAGTCTCTCAACGACAACAGTGTTATTGCTAAGGAGACTTACGGGGAAACAAAGGTCAACTCCGACCTGACTTCTTGAATATTTTGTTAGTTGAAATTGCAAGGCAATACAAAAAAAGACTTATTTAAAAACGCAAATATAGCTTTTTATGACAGTATAGTTCAGTTTGAGGAGCTTTTCCTTAAGCTTAAGAAACAATTTAGCTCTTAATCACACAGATGAGTTTCGCCCGAACGTGTTAGCATTTGAATTGCGCTCGACGAAGGTTAATTCATTTTATACGTCGTAGTCTAAGCTGTTCTTGATTTACAATTTCTAATGAGAATTTTTCGCAGCAACACCATCCTGATGAAAGTTAATGCAGTAGTTTCAAAGACCTTCGTCATTTGGATGGGCTTGTGTGGAAATTATGAGAGAAGAGTGTAGCTTCTTTCTTGTCATCTGACTTCATATTATTCCTACGGCATATGTGCGAAAATAATCCTTGCATAACTTCAAACCAGGATATTAATCCAGCTACATTAGACCGATTTTGCTCAGCGGTAGAAATTGTATTTTCGTTTCTGGGCAAGCTTTGACCCATTACCTGCTATTGCCCCTTTTTTGGGATGCTTGTTTTCGAATTATTTTCACCTAAACAGTGCAATTTTTAGTTTTGATTCTTGCATCTGAATGTGGAACTAACTACTATAAAAGGTACAAAACCAATAAAAATATTTTTTCTAATTGAAAGTTAATTAATCAGTTTAATTAAAAAATTCAGAAGTAGGATTTTCTTTTATATTTTATTCATGTTATCATATTAATGCAGTTTTTTTTCACAAAGTGAAATAATAGAATTTCGGCAGATAATGGGTTAAACTTCAACTCTTGTGAGGTGTCGTCTGAAAAGATATTGGAGTCTAGAAAACTTTTATAGCGTGTTTCTTGATTCAACTTCTTCTTCTTGATTACGGGACACCTCGCCCCTGGTCCCGGAGACGAGTCCACTGTCAGGATAGTGCTGAGGGCCCGTGAGATGTTCTCGTACTATTTTTCTTTATATAAATATACATATATACACTTTCTCGTACATCGATGCTTCCATCAGGAGGGTCACCAAAATGTGCAAGACAGTTTAGATGACGTGGTTTCATGCTGCCGCAGACTTGGTCGGCTCTAAATTCTAACAGAAATTGACAAGCAGAAAAAAAGAAGAAAAAACAGGACTAAACCTGTGGAACGAGGTTATTAACCTCCTGATAAATAGAATGAAGGAGACCTAAATTTTCCTCCCTGTTTAAAATTGTGGACAGATTGTCTTTATCATAAATAAGTTTTTTTGCATACTTTTCCGTGAATGGGCAATTCTCTACGTAGTGTAAAGTATCTCCCACAGCGCCACAAGGGCATTTGATGTTCAAGCTCCTCCCAAACCGTACAAAGTACGCTGGGAATCTACCGTGTCCACTCAAAAATTGTGCAATAAAATGACTAAATTTTTTCGTATGAATTGAAACCGTCGGTATTAGTTTTTCTGTATGTCTGCCGTTTTTTGTTGTGGACGAAGCCCAACGCTCTTGCCAAATCTGTATTTGCACATTGGAAATTGCATTTTTTAATTGTTTAAAGGGTTTCTTTGGAATTTTTTCAATGTAAGGTTTCGTTGTAGCTTTTTTAGCATAACTATCAGCTGTTTCATTCCCCTGAATTCCAGTGTGAGCTGGAATCCAGTGGAGTGTAATGGATTTTTCTTTGCTCATTTCCAAGATGTCGTTTTTAATTGCAAGAATTTCTTGTTTACTTGTTTTAAAAGTGTTGAGTGCTTCAAGCACCGAAAGAGAATCTGTGTATAAGTTGATTTTATTCCATGGTCCAATGGTGGAAATGAATTCTAGAGCCATTTGTATTCCTGTGACCTCCGCCTGGTACACTGTGGCAAAATCTGACAACCTAATTGTTCTATTGAAAATCTCTGCGTTATAATAGAATACAACTATAGCTGCACCAACCTGATCGTTAATCTTTGATCCGTCTGTATAGATCTCAATCTCTTCCCCGGAAGGTTTGTGTTTATCGTAAGTAATTGAAATATTATCCGCTGGATGGATATTATGTGGATCTAGTCTGGTTTCGTAATCTGCCCATTTAAAAATTTTTGATCCGAACTTTATGTCGTTATTTATTGTCGTGAGTAAGAATTTGCCAAAAACTCCCTTTGCCTTAATGTCTAGCGGAACAATTCCCGCCATAACTTGTAAAGCTTCCGTAGAAATTGTACGGTATGCTTTGGTTATTTTTATAAGTGGTCTACGCTGTAGACTATTTAGGGAATCCCTGATCTTTCTTAGGTTTAATCTATTGCCCCATGCTCCTACTCCAAAAAGAAGGTAAGGCTCTATAGCTCCATAATATATCTTTCTGAAAAGACCCGAACGTTTAGAATAGAATTCATTAGCTACTGTTGATAGTTTGTAGATTAATGAATCCGTTTTGTCTCTGAGTGCTTTAAAATGTTTGGTGAAAGTGAGACAGCAGTCCCAAGTCACCCCGAGGTATTTTATGTTATTTACAACTTGTACTGTATGATTATTAATTGAAATAATGGGAGGGTTTCTGAGATTAAGTCTTCCCCCAAAAGTAATCTTGATTCAACTATAAGCAAAAATAGTTATGAAAATAATCTTGATCTAAACTTGATTTAAAAATTCTATAAAAAACCGATTGCAACTGAATTTATGGGTTAAACCTTTCGTTAAAATTTACTGAATACAATTGATACTGTACTTACGATTGAATTTATATATATACAGGGTGTTGCCGAATTCGACCGACAAATTCAGAGGAGTGTTAGTAGGCATCAAGAGGATGAGAAAATTTACCATAGAACATAGGGTCGCAAACGAAGTTTAGTCGGTGAAAATCGCAAAAATACAGGGTGTCCGAGAATTGTTGGACACTGTTCAAAAATTAATTTTAAAAAACTAATAATGTTTCAACTACGAATTTTTTCAAATGAAAGCGCATTTTTAAGCATTTTTTCAAATAGGTAAAACGCCGTTTTGGTGGTCCAAGGGGTCGTAAATTACTGAAAATCAAAAATTAGTTTAGAGCCATTACCTGCAAAAATATTAAAACTGGAAGAAAAATAAAAGCAGAAAATTGTAGGGAATTTTACGCTCTTTAATTTGTTAATTCACATGTAGTGTACAAACTGAAGAGATTTCGAGATATACAAGAAAAACTGAAAAAGGCAATAGAAAACACAGATGATTGGCTTCTGCTGATCGGTGTATATATATATATATATATATATATATATAACATTTGACTGCAGTTGACATTTATTGCATATAAATGAATCCTTAAAATTCGGAAAAGTATGTAATGAAACATATCGAGATTTTCTTATTTTTGCTACAAATTCATCATTTTCTAATTCTTTTTGATTAGAATTTCTTAACATCAGGTTCATTTAAATACAGAAAGAAATCTTCAGTTTAACAAATTTCTTTAATTTGGAAATAATAGAATGTCGTCAAGAGAAGAAACAAATGAATTTCTTGAAAGCATCGAGTTGTTGTACTTAAAAAGAACTCGGAGCGATTTGAAGGAAGAAAAAAATTGCAAACAAATACAAAAAGGGAAGAAATGTTTTATTTTAAATAACTCATAGATAACCTAAAGGCACGTAGCAACTCTTTATCCAAACAAAGAGGTATTTAAATGGTGAATGTTTAATTGTGTTGTCATCCAGTTTGAAACAATCGATATCGAAGAAAAAAACATTAACTATGCATTTGAATAATTTATATGTTTCAAATGTCAAACAACAATAGAAACGTTACATACTTATTATTTTATTGTTATAAGATTTTATAGTTAGTTTCTCTTTTCATGCATCAGCAATTGCAATAATTCTTCTTTTAAATGTATTGTAATAGTTTACGTCCTTTTGCAACACTTCAAATTTTCTGCAATTCGGTTATTATGTTTATATGCGCTTTATGGTAATTTTTTTTATTTTATGTCTTTTTCATTTCACTTTTTTTAAAAAAAATTAACTCATTTCATTTAAAGAAAAGAGGAAAATCCGAAAGTAACTCAATTTTTTAGTTCACATGTATCTTTTATGTAGATAAGAATAGCACGGATCAAAATAATTATTAGAAACTTGTTATTTTGCATGTTCCTATGCAGCTATTTTTAAACAGGGAAAAACTAATTATTTTAGGTGTTTAAAGTTTAAGGATAAGATTTCAAAAGATCTGTTATTTAAGGACTAAAAAATAAACAGAAACATGGAAAATGAAAATAAAATTAATCTGTATTTGTTGCTGTTTTTAAATATTTATAAATCTTAAACTTCCACATCTCTACTAATAATAAAGAGGAGGAGGTGTGCGAAACCGCCTTTTTAAACATTTTAATTAGAATTCTAACAAATTTATTATTAAAAAAATTTTAAGTTTTTTTTTCTCGATAACTTCCGAAAGTAAAAAATAATTTTCACACCAAATGAAAATTATATTTAAAAATTATATTTTCAATAATATCAAGTTAATTCTCGCACAATTTTTCCCTCATTTTAATAAATTTTTAAATATATTTTTATGTATTATTTCCAGCAATACTTTTCATTTTGAAGTGAAACTCAAACCGTTTTCATTGTTTTAACAATTATTTAATTTCGTATATCCCCCCATTGTTCAAAGTTAAGTTTAAGGAAAGATAACTAAATGGATTTGCTTTCATTTTATCATCTCATCAATTTTTCTGCTACATCTGTAAAAAAAATGTCCTCTAAGACTGTAAGTATATTCAGTAAACTGAATGATTATGGTTTTTAATCTTTGATTCTTTTTATTGGAAAGTCTTAATCCATCTGACATGCTGCTGGAAGGAAGATGTGCCGAGCCATTTTAATGATGAAATCAAACGCATATTTTACATGAGGAATAAGAAAGTGAGATTGGCGTCAACAACGTGAAATTGAATTACACTGACAGTTACTTAACTCCATTAGGGACGTTCATGTAGACAATGAACAGAACAGGTACAAGGCTGCTAAAAGAACGCGGGTTAAACGTCTGTCACAATTTGAAGCAAATAATTACTTTGTTAAGGAAACCATGAACATCAGTTTATGCATAAGAAATTTAATTGAAATCACATTCACAGCGGTCACCGTAGGCAGTGTAATATTAGTAACAAATAAAAATATATATATTTGTAGAATTATTAAAATATTTAAAGGAAAGAAATTAATTAAACAAAAAAAATCTTTTGGTCATAAAAGAAATTAATTTAAAAATATCGTTTGGCTGAGAAGGAAATTAATTAAAATGATCATTGACATTAATTCATTTCTAAAGGTTATAAAAATAGTGTGGCAACGATATATTTGTCTTTCTGCTAACGTTACCTAGCAACGGAAAAGGAAAAGAGGATTGAACATGGAATTGTATGCAAGTCAAAGTCAGTCATGTACAGTTTGTGATGTAAGTTATGTGTTTGTTTTAAATGTTTGTGCTGTGGAAAATGTCCAATAAATATATTATTTTTGATAAAGAAGGTTCCACGATTCTTCATGCTATGTTGAAATACATCACAGCAGCTAGTTATATATAATTTTTTAAAAATTTTTTATAACATAAATATAAAATTAACTTTTATAATGTTATCTAAAATTTAGCATGCGTAATAAAATCATCATTAACAAATTAACTCGAAGTTAAATATTGAAAGAATAAAAATGAACTGTATAAAGGAAAAATAAGTATACTAAAGGTAGAATTCTTTAACTGCAAATTCTGGATTTAAAGTGAATCCTTTCTGATATCACAATGAAGCAGATTTTATTAAGATGAATATAAATTGGATACAAAAGGCAAAAATCATCAAACAATGGCGCTATTTGGTTCTATTAATATACTTATATACAAAGAGAGCTGACTTTCTTATTAAAATGCAGCAAAGTATAGTTTATACACGTCTCTCAAGAGACTGACGTAACATAACTTATAAATGAAAAGACGTGTAGTCAAAATTTTGTTAAACAACTTTTGATTATTATAAATTTAATACTACTAATAAAAATTCATTTGAAAATATTAATTTTAAAGTTTTTTATGAAGTAGTAGCATAATACTACATAGTATGGAAATGAATAATTAAATTACAATTTTTCTCAATATTTAAATTTATAACTTTTTTCATATCTTGGTAACTAATAATTTATTTGCGATTTATGGGCACGCAGATAGTTGTTTAATTAAGAAAATCTTTAGCCTATCGTCTGACGTGTTGATTATCTATGAGTATTAAGTACATCATCTATACTAATAAAACGAAATGTTTGCGTGTGTGCGATGTCCAGACGAATCTATCGCACTTACAGCCATGAAATTTGGCACACAGGTAGACGTAATGATGACTCAATGCACCTCGAAGCCAGAATTTAAAAATTTTATATAAAAAAATTTTTATTTAGTGTTTTGTGTTGTTTTCGGTCATTTTTGGCACATTTACGGCTGTAGTATCTTTTCTAATGATCGTTGAAAAACAATCAATCCACCATCGGATAGAACAAACAATTTTCGTTCTAGTGAAGTTTGTTTTGAATTTCCAATATAATTTACTGAATTTTGAGAAATTTTTAAATAATAGTCACTTTTATGGTAATTATTGATAAGGATTTCTAGAAATTCTCGCATCTGACGTTCTAACAACTCTATAATTTTCATTTTTTTCAGTTTATAACTGGGACGTTTCTGTCGGAGTTAAAACAAGAACGGTTAAAATATCTTATGCCGTTTTTTTTAATTAATTTTTTCCTGATCAGTTCAAACAGTTTTTTTGCTAGCGAGATTTAACAGCGAGAGTTTCTCCGGACGATCCCAGAATGCAATGTTGCTTCCTCGTAGGAGGTAACATAATATGCTTTCATTCCCAGCCTGCATTTCTACAATCCGATTCCTTCTGGTGACGTCATTAAATTCGCGTCATTGTCGAGAGGGAAAAATAAGCGGGAAAATCAATAATGTGTATCTTTCGTTTTGATTTTGTTTTCAAAACTTTTTAGAGTCATTGTGGGCATTTTTTTCACATTTTGTCGAAGTCCTAATTATGAATAGAGTTAAGTTCATTTAATGCTTTTTCATTATTCTTTTAAAAAAAGAAATAAGTTCGAAATTTTCCAATGAAATCCATTGCGTCTTTAAAGAAAGGTGGAATAACTTCTTAGTTATCACTTAAATTACCACCATCTAATTTGTCTTCATTTATTCATCAATTGTGAATAATTTCGAATTCATGATATCTTTATCACACTTCACGTACTAGAAAGGATGAAATTTTCACATGTTATAGCGAGAGGGAACGACGTATAACCGAAGCTATGCGTCGTATAAACAAAGGTCTTTATCATTACGATGAATACTAACGAATCAGAATTGTGATGAAACGACGCATAAATGAGAAACGGTGCTTTATTTTAATCATTTTCTGATATTTAAAGAGATTTTTTATAATACAAAAGTTGGAATCGTATATGATACCATAAATAACTGAATGAAATGTCTTGATTGAAAATAACCATTTCCAATTAACGAATTATAATCTGTTAAAAGACGTACATTTATGGCACCAACGTCCGTAAAATTAATTATCTCATCAACTTTGGGTTTTATTTCAACCCTGAAGTTATTAGTGAGGACACATTTTGATACGAGGTTTTAATCCAATATTCCAAATATGAGTCCGAAAACAGTTCGTTAGTTACCCATTACAAGATCCCGCCGGCACTTTAATGGGGTTTAGGAGAGGATGGAAAAAATTGATCTTGAGAACGAAAACAAAGTTACGTTAAAACCTAAGGTATGGAACTTCGAGTAAGAAGATAGATTTTTATTCAAGAAAAGCAGAAATTCTGAATTAGGAAAAAAAATATTTTTTAACATTCATTAGGACGATCCCTCTATGATGATATTTGACGTCAACGGGCATGATTTTGGAAACATTTAATTAGTCATTAGTTTATGTATCAACGCATTCGCATAAAAATTCTGGCATACAGGAATAAGAGAAATTGACTATTGTGTAATTCTCGTCATTATTATCTCTAATTCATACATCGTACTTTATATTTTCAGATAATTCATAAGAACAAACAGAGGAATCTTTTTCAAAACATTTGTTCCACTTCTCCATTTAAGAATCACGGTGGCCTCGTGGCGAGACTCGATTGGGAAAGCAGAGGCAACGCTGTGTAGACGAGCCCTGATGTTCTTTAAGGGATATCGAGGGACAAATGTCTTCCCTGTAGTGTGGTGCGGAAATTTGGAGAGGAGTTTACGGTTGAGGTGTCGCCCTCGTCATCTGACTACTTCTCAAAATCCCGAATAGTTTAGTTCAGGTATATTAACGTCCCGTCTTGAAGCAACACGAGGACTGTTTTGGGACGGACCTCGTAATTTTGAACCACAGTCAGATGACGAGGACGACACCTGATCAGGAACCCCTCTCCAAACTTCCACGCCACACCAACGAGAAGGCGTTTAACCACTACGTATGATTTAACGTGCAACAGGCCCCATACACGGCGGATCTTCAGTGGAATCGGGTTTCGAGCCTGGAGCCCTCCGGCCCCAAAGACGAGACCTTATCACTAGGCCACCGCGGCCTCCTCAAAATCCCGAGGTACATTACATAAGATCACCCATATAGCTTCAAACTGGGACGTTTAACTAACTCAACATTACATTTCAAGTACCTGAAAATTTTAATTCTACAGCTAAAAAAATATTTCCTTTCCGACATATGAGATAAATACTTTGTAATTTCAGCACCTTTTCTGAAAAGCATTACTTATTATGAAGGGTGAATAAATAAGTCCGTTCCAGTATAGATTCCTAGTAAACTGAGACAACTGCAGGCATGAAGATGGTGTCTAGGCATAGTAAAATGCTTGTGAGCAATACGGTAACGCATTTCACAGCTCTACCAAATGGTATATTCCGGAGTTGAAATTTGTAGTTCGAAAACAATAGGAGGCACAGGCAGAAGCTTAATTACAAATTTTTATAGAATGATCGATATAGTATGAAAGTTAAAATCATTTTCTTTCAATTTTTGAATGTCATATCCTTCAGTTAATGATTTTATTAAATAAATCATTGTTTGCGGAAAGATGTTTTCATGTTTATACTTGAAAAATAAAATTATATTTTGCCTTTTCAATGCACAATAATATTTTCGTGGAATTCTTCTTGTTATGGAGAAAAAAATAATAAGATTTTATTTTCTATCGTTTGGCCATTTACAAGTTAAAATATTAGCTTTGGTGATATCAAAATTCAGAATAAACTCTCAGTGCTTAAAAATAGTTAGAAAAATAACCCCTTAAAAAGCAAATTCTTAAGTGTTAAAAATAAAACATATTGCCGAACGTCAGAAAATAAACAATTACAATCCCTGAGATGTTCTTAATGATGTGTTAGAAAATACTGATCGAAGTTTAAAATCTCTTTTCTTAACACAAAAATCGCTTTCGAATAAAACTGTGTGATTCTTATTTCCCAATGTTTCATCCTAGGTACGGAATTATACGAATTAAAGGGACTTCTCCCATAATTTCATCGTCCACAATCAAGATTTATTGCCACATTTCCTTCGTTGTAAAAATCCAGTCCTCTCACGACAATTTCCTACTGTTTTGCCCAAACCATAAATCCACAGTCAGCTCAACCCGCGGGTATAATTTTGTACGCGATGCACTCAGTCAAAATGCCGTCAGGTCTTTTTTTCCATTCTCCCTTCTGTTCTCAGAAAAGCATTGTGAGAAATAAATGAGGAGGATAAATTTGCGGATATTTTCTTCACTTTTACCCCGTTTCAAGACTTCTTTCATCTTCGGATTTGCCCGCCTCATCCCAGATAACAACCCTAGACGCTAAGATTTAAGGCTGGTTATACTCTTTTGATGCTGTTTAGGACACTTATTTGCACCCGCACATAGTATGCAAGGGGCATTAAGGACGGCGACATAAGCAGTACATTCGCCAAGAAGAGAGTCTTGGACTGACTCTCCCTTAGGAGAGTTTCACTCGTCGCCAAGCAACGAATCAGATTTATATACTAAATAACACCTGGCGTAAAGCATCATACAATTTATACGGAGAATAACGATAGGTAGTTTGTGCATGAAAAAGGAAGAGATTATTACTTCTGTAAATTGTATTATGACTGTTGTTCTATACGCGAAAACAAATCACGGAAAATTTAACATTTTCCCTTCCAAAGAGAGAACTTTGTTATACGCAACTCAGTATTTCAGTGATATATCCATTTTTTAAAACAGAATGTAAGATTCGATACGATTGCGACAGAACAAGACAGTACCTTCTCCAGGAACCTTTTGAAATAGAGGGAATAGTCATTCATAAATATATTTTTAATTTAGTTAAAATAACATTTATTTTTTATATAAAGAAGATTTGCCAACAGAATTAAAATGAATAAATATGTCTCCAATCCCACTTAATCAAGAGAGTCAAATCCAAGAATCAATGGCTCATAATAAAGTGTAAGTATGGCATCTTCTGTTAGTCAAAGCGACCTCATAGCATCTGCAGTAAAAGTCTGACTTAGCCGCAATATATGTGAGTAAGATGCTTTCCTTGAAAACATATAGGGGAAAGTATGTCCCCCATTTATGTCTCACGTCATGGAAAATCAGAAAACCTCCAGCCTAAAGTGCACCTCCATATATCAGTTTTTGAATGTTTCAGGTTAAAGCACATTCGTGGATGGAACATATAATCTCCATCTTCTAATTTAAGTTCTTCAGCCATGTCATAGCTTAACCCTTTAACAACGAAACGGCTTTATCCGCAGTTAAATGATGAGCATCTAATCGTCAGAAACTGCCCGGACCATTATTATCGAGTTAAACTACCTGGGCAAGGTAATTCTTCTAATGATCATGAACTATAAGTCCAAAGTAGAGAGGAGATAATTTTACCAATTATCATTGACAAAATATAATGTTGCATACCTTTAGATATTTTAATGGGATCAATGAAAAAAATAACATGTTTAGTTTCTGTCCATACACTTATTTTTTTACAAATCTGTAAGCTAATTTAAAAAAACTTCGGCATTTAAGGCATCACGACTACCTGAAGACGCTTAGTACAGAAATTCATAAACAAAAGAATTTTTAAAAATTCAGTTTTATTAGTGTATTATGAAGTAGAAATATTTATTTTAATTTTTAGTCTTTATTTATAATTCATTACTATAAATACAATAGAATCTTGAGAAAAAATTTTCTTAAATTCGTTGTCAGTTGGCGCCACTTATACAGAATCAAAATATAATTAACTTAACGAGCAAACAGATAATTAAATTCTGAAAATATTAAAATAATGTATTTCATTGAAAACACGAAGTGCATAAAATTTTAACATTCCAGTAACTTTAAATACATCAAGAAGTCAGTGGAAAATAGATAACGAAATTCTATCTTTACACACTTGAAACAAGTCAAGTTAAATAAAAGTATATAAAAATGCCTACAGACAACTCGTCGTATGGTATTATTTGTGTTAAAGGATAAAGATTTATTCAACTATGCCAAAACTACATTCATTGAATTGTTAACTCTGATTATAGAGAAGTTAATACAAACAAATAATTATTTCCAAATGTACTGATAAGAAAAATTGCTTCATGAAAACATCTTTATTTATTTTACTGTTCTGTTTTTATAGTGTTTGCATTTGTTTGGGTAAATAACTTCACTTAAGAATGAGCCTAGGAGGAATGCATCTATTGAAACATGATTCGCTAATATTTGGATCATAAAATATACTCATTAAGTTCGCAAATGGTTGAAATTAAAAAAAAGATTTAAGCTTATTGACATAATATGAACTTCTTCACCAGAGCCAAAATATTTGCCATAACGATCATCGTGAATGAATGATCTAAAAATCAAACCAAAAAACCATACAGTAGTATTTTAAACCTCGCTAACGGTGATCTGATTATAACAAATCTCTCAAGTTATTGACGAAATTGGTTCGCATGTCGACAAGCTTCATAAAGATGACACTTGATTAGATAGCTATTTAAAGTTGGCTGAGAGCTAAAGGTGTAAATTTTCTTCTAAATCGAGCAGGATGATAAAACAAAGTTTATTGCATCGAACTTCAACCCGTAAATCAGAAGAAGGTCATCCTCCCTTAAGTTCCCTTAACAGATTCATCGCGGCAATGGCCCACCTTCGTCCTACTCCCCTGCGGTAAGAGTTCTGCTCTAGCGCTAAAGTTGAAATAAAATTAAATAAAAATAAAACTTACTATTATTTATTACATATTAGTTAAATAAAATTAAAACTTACATGTCTAACTCTTCCTACAATAAAAAATAATAATTCCTATAATGATATAAAAAATAAGAAAATAAAAAACTTAAATCTTGCCTAAGTTTAGAATTTATCTAACTTATGATAGTTTTCGAAACAAGGCACTACACATAATGCAGATTGTGATGTGCATGTTTTGCACAGATACCTTGTTACTCGTCGAATTTGGTTGGAATTGCAGACGACGCACTTTTGTGTTAGTGTAGCTTTCGTTGATGTTGCGGTTGCATGTAATGATAGCCTACCATTCTCGACACATCAGAAGATTTATGGTGTATGAAATAATTTCTAGGAACTGGTGTATTCTTGCGTTCACCAGAACTCAGTAGCGAACGTATCGAACCAGATCTAAGGTTGCTTTTCACCGACTTTGGTATATAAAATAATTGGTATATAAACAATTTTGTGAAAAAATAATTATATGGACTGGGATACGGTGAAAAGTTAACAAATAAGTCACTGGACACGCTGCAACAATGTAGGAAAACATTGTGCAGAGGTCGAGTTATCTCGTCCCTATCGCACAGCGAATAATCTTGGAAGACGAGATATCTCGTTTATCGCGGCGAAAGTGTTAAGTTCTGAATACTGCTTCATTACCTCCAATAACAGGGAACTTGAATTTTACACAGAGTATGCTTCTTCAGGTTTGCTGGCGCAATATTAATGACGCGTAAGGCTTTCTTAGTTGTTTGATTTCTCGTTGAACGGAAGTTTTGAATTTATGCAGTGAGATTTTTAAACGTTGAAAATTCAAGATAGGGATTTTCAAATATTGTTGTTGAGAATTATAATGTCACAAAAGAAGTTATTAGTATAAGGTCTCGGGTTCTGGAACGGATGATGTTTGGTTCGACAAGATACGTGATTTATGCGAGCCTTCTCTACATTATATTGGATTTCATGGCTCAAATGTCTTCAAAATAGACGTGAGATGTCGAAGTTTGAAGAGTGAGTCACCGCTCAGGTACCATGCTCGTTATCCAACCGCGGTTCAAAATTACGAGGTCAGTTCGAAAATTGTGGCTTCAAAATGGAGAGCTGTTCTAAACTTCTGTCAAGTGAAAAAAGCTGTAATTATCTCCGAAAAAAATTATAAACAGCTTCGACACTAGAATAATCCTGATAAATGAATATTTTATTGAAATTCTCTAAGAATGTTTTTTCAAAAAATTAATATGAAAAATGTTCAAACATCTCATTTTAAGTATGTATAAATAAACACGTGAAAAAATATAATTAAATGTGCCACGCATAACACAAAAATTATTATTTTTTAATATTTGAGATATTGTTACCATTAATTTCTTTCAATAAAATTTTATTTAAATCCCTATCAACGTTATCGTAATAGTGCGTTTATATAATGTTACATCTACTTGTACGTATGTGTAATACCATATCTACTTGTATGTACGTGTAATGTCATATAATATCTAAATTATGTTAATGAGTTTCAGAACAATACATCTGCAATTAAGATGATATTAAAAGCTTGAAGTGGGGAATTATAATTTCATTTTATATCAAAATAATAAAAAAAATACAAATTTATAAATAAGTTGTAAATGACGCCCTTATGTTCCTTGTATATATATATATATAGTCAGTATTCTTTAAAACTAAAAAAACATTTTGTATCAAAAATCAGAAAAAATATTTATTTGTTACTACTGTTTCTCATATAATATCTTAGTCAAACAGAACTTCCGTAAATCTTTTGAGCAAAAATTATAGCAAAATTTAATACTTTTGAAAATGCTGACAGCAATCTTATGCTGCAACTTGCGTCAGTAATTCCTCAATGATTTGAAATTTTATAAAGGTGATATGACTTTTAAGGTATCCGCATACGTTCGAAAACTCATTTTTGACCGAAAATCCTAATTTTTTTAATGTCTTATCTGAAAGCCTATTGTTTTTAGTTTTCAAAACAGTTTTTATTTTACATCTATGATGATCAGAAGTGAAATTAGAGACATTTTAGTAGAACTTGACAGTTAAAAATGGAGTGGTAAATAATACGATAAAGAAGCAATTTTCATTGTTTTTACTTAAGATATTTAAATTTTATCGTTTATTTTTGTTTTATACTATTTTACATATACCAGGTATAATTCTGAAAGATTTTCAGTGTGAATTTCTTTGTTTTCTATGACATTGTTGCAAACTTAGGTAATTTTGAATCATTGCAGTATCTTGACTCTCCGTTAATGATGTAACTTTTGATAATAAACGTAGGAAAAGTACATAAATTGTACTTATGATCAATATCAATCACTAAAAGTATCTCTATATCAACTAATCGGCATTATAAAGTTATTTGACTGAAAAACAATATTAAAATCTATCGATGGCGGCTGAATGATAGAAAACGATAATGACACATAAGACTCAAGAAAACGACTAAAAAAATTTCCTAACAGACAATTTTCAAAAATGTGCTAAGCTGGCAAACACTAAGGACTAGCCTACAAAACTGGGGAGTATTGAAGAAAAATTCTTTTTTCTTCTCATTGTAAATTAAAAACATAAACTTTAAACTCATTTTTCTCGAAATGTGATTTTTTGCAAAATTTTCATTTTTCAAGCACGATAACTAAAATTCAACTTAAAATAACCGTCTCAAATTTGGCATACATATTATTTATTATATTTTCTAGGTAATGAACCAAAATATAAGTGAAATAATGCTCCATTAAAAAGTTATGTATCTTTTAAGGTTTGAAAAAAGGCCAAAATTCTTTAAAAAATCATGATTTCACACTAAAACTCTTATAATTTACATGTTTTTAAATACATTGCAAAACTTTTGCTTCAGGACCTAGACAATAGTTGAAGGATTATATATACTATAGGATTTATCATTCTGATCATTTTTTTTGAATGAGGGTGTTTGAAAAAAGGTCAAATTTAGTGCAAAAAAATCTAAATTTTTTCAAATTTTTTAGAATATATTTAATTCATTTAACTTTTTTCTATGATTTATTAAGTTTTAACATAAATGTCATAGAAAAATACAAAAATATTGCTTCAAATATCATTATTTAAAAAAAAGCCTCCGAACGTAGTCGGATACCTTAAGACTACGTGCGTCATCACATAGAAGCACATAACGCAAATTAGTTTTTTTTCAAAGAAAACTAAGAGTTTATTTTTACAAACGTTCTTTACTTTCCTCTTACAAAACGCACGAGAAAGCAAAGAAAACAGGTGCGTAATTTTAATTAATCAGAATTTGAGACAATATTAAAAGGAATGTCTACTGTGCATTCCTCACTTTCCGAGATAGTGAAATAAAACATAAACTATTTTATATTTCCAAGAACAGTAACAGAGCGATAACTTCTGTTTAATTAAATAGAGGTCGAGTGACGTTGCTATCAAGTTTAGAAAAATAATAAACTAAAATAATTATCTTGCATTGCAAATTCTTTTATAAAATTATTTACTTTTTGCTAGAGTATCTGAAATGAAATTGTTCTCTGAAAAATGTTAGAATATATTTTATGGAATGATTCTTTCAAAATTTGACAAAACAAGCTAAAAAATTATCAATATATCTTTCTTAATAATGCGGAATGTGTGATAGATACAAAATATTCCAATTTGGAAAGCATTTTCATAAAAGGCTCGTATAATAATTACGGGTTAATACTTAATATAAAGTTGATGTGGAGTTTTCGTGGAAGGTATTTATTAGCTTTTTTTCCTGAATCTGTCAAAATATAAACTGCATTGCTCTAAAAATTTCATAAGATGACTTATTCTGAATTAAACGAAGCATATAAAGGAAATCTATGAAAAAATGATTCATTTTAATAACCTAGAGTATATTTTAAATGAAAATTTTTATTGTTACTATGTCAAATCCATCTTCAGAAAGTATCAAACATGGTGAATTGAACTTTCACATCAAAGTTGTTAATCACGGTTGCGTTTCATTTTGAATAGTTATCCCTTACTTGGACCTATAAACCAGAGAAAGAACAGCATTAAATTGCCAACTTTATTATAAATAAAGAAAAGATTTAATCGAATTTTCAAAAGAGTTTTTCTACTGTAACATTAAAATAGCCTAAGTCATAAATTGGAACAAATGCCGAATGCCTTAAAATTTCCATATTCAGAAATATCGAAAGTACTTTTCCTTATTAATCCTCTCACGCCTAGCGAGGCGGTCCCGGGCGGTCTAAAATTTCCCTCTTAAGAGTGACGAAGGCCGGTCTGAGGCGGTTCGCTCCTTTTGAGGGGAGGGGAGGTTTTGAGATCGCTTGGGAGATAAGCGCAGTAGGTAGTCCACTTATTCTTGCCAGCTATAGGCCATTTCCGTGGGCCTTAAGGGAAGGTTATGGCAGGGGTTAAATGACCACCCAGGTTGGGAGAGTACAATTCATGTCGCATCATCCCAAACAGGCCCGGTTTTAAAGGGGCTAGAAGAAAAATGTCGCCTCAGGATTAAATAGTTGAAAGTGCATTGGAATTGATAATAATCGTTTAATCGATCATTATGATCATCGGTCAGAATTGCCGTTGTGTGACGCCGAAAGTTGGACATCCAATCTGTCCCAATGTACCTCACTCCATTTGTATTCCCTGGCCATAAATGCGGCGCTAGTAAGCATGTGTCGGCGTGGTACCCTGAGGAAATGTTTTTAGGTCATTTTTTTCCTTGTTGCAAGTTTTTTGTAGACTTTACATATTGTCACCTCATACCGTATGACACTCTTTTTAATTGAAGTCCTATACTAAGATTTTATCCTAGACCATATGTTTGGCGCAGCATAATCAAAAATGGCTTTTGCGCCAGTAAACTCCATCAAACCAAACCCTGAGGAAATCTGAAGACTCGGCTGCCTTCGATCGGAGGAAATGTGCATGATGTAGAGCGGTGGTGAATGACCTACCTAAATGGATGGGCTATAAAATGGAATGGCGTTGAGTGCCATCATGCCATTTGCGTGGTATAGAATTGTCGTGAATGATCGGTTCTACATGTACTGACGCCAGCACATTGAAAGAAAGCCGTTCCTGGCAAAAATCAGTGTCGTCCACTGTAGAGTTAACTTTGTCAAGTATTTTATGACTGAGAAAGTAATCAGATTGAATAAATAAACCTTTTAAACTAATAATACCTAAATGATGTATTCTTAAATCAATGTTCCTTAACTAGTGGCTGGTTTGATAACGTATTCTTTAGACATTCCAGTTCTTACATCTTCTTTCAAAACACTGGCCCGCCACCATGCCAGTCTCGCTCCTAAAAGTCCCGCTAGATGTTCACAGATACATTAAATCTTCATTTTTGGATTTAATCGCCGGCAGCGCCGGTACAAATTTATCGAGCTTTCAATCATTTCTCTTTCTCTGTCCAACAAAGCCTTCATATTCTCAGCTGCTTTCTTTCATTAAATATTGGCACTGTAAATAGTTGCTTATTAAGAGTATATTTAAGACAATGTGTTCAGGAACTGCGAATGAACAAACAGTCTTGGTATTGTTCGAGAGAGGTTAATGCGGTGCCTTGTTTTCGAAGAATCGCAAAATCGGGGACCATGGAGAAACTGCATACTGAAAGATAACCTTAAAATTCTTGGTTATTTTGTTTTATGTTGGGAAGTTTAATTTTACTTATTTGCCCTAAAGATATGTCACGCGGTGGATGAGCCATTTCAGGCTCTGCAAAGGAAGAGATATTATAATCTCTGTAGAGGTTACATATTAGATGTGTTTAACTGTCTTATTGCTAGTTAATTCTGGATAAAATGTACTAAATATGTGTTCAAAAATGTAACCTATTCATGAAAAGACGTGGGAAAGCTTCTGGAACTATTGTTCGTTTATAACTATTGTCTCAAACTGGGTAATCGAAACTTTTGGTTAAATATTTATCAAGCAGGAAGCGTGGTAATTTCGTCTATTATATAAATCAAAAGACATTAATGTCGTTCCCTAAAGGCTTTTGAATAAATGTAAATGGTGAAGGATTTTATATGGTGTTCAGAAAAATGGTACTTATAAAATGGAAATAATCTTATACAAATTCTTTCCTTCTTTCTCTATAAAATTTTTTAACAATAACGAACAAAAATATTTTTCAGTGCCATATTATAAAAAATTGAAACTGTAGAAAATTTATTGTAAGTGAAACTAAAAAAGCAATAAATGGGGAAAAAGGGTTTCGGGGAAAACTGAAACATAGCAATGTTTTTGTGTGGGCAATTATTAACTTTGGCAAATTACATTCAAATAATAGTGCAAAAAAACTGTTAACTAGCAACAAAGGTTTATTTAAATTTTTCAAATACCCAAATGTTGGCTTCTCGATTGACATTCATAAGACTTCTTTTAGAACAAAACAACATTTATTAAGCACAACCATTACACTTCGTAACTGCATACAACGTAACTTCGTTCAATCGTACCGTACTCGTAATCGTCTCTCTCTAGACTATTTCTAAAAATCAAAATCAAAGTAGCGCAACATCTTACTGTTGCCATTTACCTGATATCATACACTGATATACAATAATTATGTCGCAGTCATGCTTTTGTCAGGCATAATATTAAATACGCTTACATTCGACAATCCTGACTTTTCAATTGAAATCAATTGAACCAAATTTTGTTTACATCCAATAACATCATTACAAAAACAAATATACATTCATAAAAGATAAAATAAAGTGAAATAAAAAAAATTACAAGAGTTCTATCTATCCGGCATATAAACTCCATAACGCTCTGGTTTGCGTACAGTTCGTTTGAGTCTTTGCACTTCAGGTTCATCATCGGAATTTTCACTAGTCATCATCGTCTTCATTCCAGCTCCTCCAGGCTTTTAACTGACTGACGTGAGCCGTTGTAGCATAAAGACGGTCATTACTAGGTCTAGTTGTGAGATTCTATATGTATCACTAGGGAGTATTTCTGTGACAACCATGGGACCTCGGTATCGTGGTTGAGTTTTTGTTGGCTCACCTGTCGCCTTAGGATTCCTTCTAACTACCACGATTTCTCCCTTATCAAATAATAATGTTCCAGCCTTCTTTTTATCGTAATATGCTTTCATTTTCTCTTGTCCCTTAGAAATTTTTTCTCTTGCTTCGAGTTGTAGTTTTTCTGGGTCATTCCAAACTTCGTGCTCTTCATCAGCGAATAGTCTCAGAATACCATCTTTAAATCTAGGTACGTATCCATGTAGAACTTCAAAAGGTGTTTTCCCAGGAGTTTTATTCACAGTATTATTCAAGTCCCTTTCCGTTTCCTTAATTTTACTGTCCCAATCTCTTTGATCATCTTTCTCCATTGAGGTTACAATGGTGGACAATATTTTTCTATGTACTCTCTCCACCATTCCATTTCCTTGTGGGTGAGACGTAGAGTTCAAAGTGTGTAAGATTCCATTCTCGCCGCTGAACCTTTGAAACTCGTGTGAAGTGAAACAGGAACCTCGATCTGATATTATACGATTCGGTAATCCAAAATCTTCAACGAAACTTTTCATTGATTTAAGAACATTCTTAGATGATGTGTCTCTCACAGGATAGAAACGCACAAACCTGGTCATATTATCAATCATGACAAGTAATTCCTTGTTTCTTTTTGAACTCGTTACAAAGGGACCTAAGTGATCAATATGTACAATAGCGAATGGTCTTCGACCTGTTGGTATAGGATGGAGGAAACCTTGCCTCTTTCCACTTGGAACTTTATTTACCAAACATTCGAAGCACATTGATATATGACGACGAACATATCTTTTCATATAAGGAAACCAATACAATTCCTTGATTTTGGACACAGTTTTGTCTACAGCAAAATGTCCCATAAGGTCATGAAACTTCACAACTATACTTTTCCTCATACTTCTTTCTTTTCTTATACTTATTTCCTTTTGGTATGACGAATAAAAGCCTTTCCCTCGCACCTTCATTAATGACACGAAACAGTCTGTTTCCTTTCAAAACATAATTTTGTACCTTTTGGTTCTCCTCTTTGGTTCTGTTTTCATTATCCTTTTCGAGGATTAATATTAACTCCTTCAAAGTGTCATCCGCATGCTGCATCATTAGAACTTGATCTTCGACACTCAATGTAAGACAAACCTCTAACTTATTTTCTATCAAGGAATCCAGTGTATCTGAAGAATTCAGAACTGGAGCTCTATTAATTGTATCGATATGAGACATTCTAACGCCAGGTCTATGACGAATTTCAAAATCGAACTCTTGAATGAGGAGACTCCAACGGGCAATTTGAGGGTTGCTCGATTTCTTGGCATTCATATAAATTAGAGCTTGACAGTCAGTCACTACTGTGAAACTAATGCCCAGCAAAAATTGCCTAAGTCGTTCAAGTGTCCACACAATTGCCATTAATTCTAGTTTACTTGAATGGTATTTATTTTCTCTCTCTGTAGTCTTTTTACTCACGCAATAAACCAAATGCCATTTGTCATCACTTCCTAGTTGAAGCAACATGCCAGCTATACCATCCGCACATGCATCGGTGTGTACTTCAGTTTTTGCCTCAGGATTGTAGAGAGCCAAAATCGGTTGGATCGTTAGTTCACGTTTTAATGTTTCGAACGACTCTTCTTGAACTTTTTCCCATTTGAAAATTTCATTCTTTTTCGTAAGTTGAGTCAAGTATCTTGCTTTAATGGCATAATTTGGAATAAATCTTCTAAAGAAACTTGTCAAACCCAGAAATCTTCTAACGTCATGTATACTTTTAGGTTGGGGAAACTTGGATATCGCTTCTACTTTTCTGGATCTCGGTTTGATTCCATTTTTGTTAATGATAAATCCTAAATACTCTACTTCTTGTTTTCCACATTTGCATTTAGGTAATTTCAGAGTTAAGTTTGCGGATCTTAATCTTTCGAATACTTCAATTAATTTTTCAATCATTTCTTCCCAAGTTTTTGCTGGAATAAGTATGTCGTCCAGATAACATAATACACCCAAGTTACATAAAGGACCCAATGCTAGGTACATCAAACGTTGAAACTCTGCTGGAGCATTTGTTAAGCCAAAAATCATCCCCTCGAACTGTCCTGTTTCATCTGATGTTATGAAAGCTGTTTTTTGCTTTGCATTTTCGGTTAAGGGTATTTGTAGGTATCCATGCGCTAAATCCAGAGTTGTGAAAAAGCTGCAATCATGTAATTGCTCTAATAAATCATCTATTTTAGGTAATGGAAATTTATCTTTAATAGTCTGGCTATTAAGACGTCTGTAATCAATAACCAGCCTATTCTCGCCAGTCTTCTTTTTAACCAATAAGACAGGACTTGCATATGGCGATCGTGTGTCTGACACAATTCCGTTTTCTCTCCACTCTCCCACAATTTCTTTAATAGCAGCTCTTTCAGGAGCATTCGTTTTATATGGTTTCATACATACTGGTTTTGATCCTTCAACTTCCTTAATATCCATTTTTGTTAAGTTGGTGCTTCCTAACTCTGAAATATTTAGTGCGAAACAATCTCTATATTCATTCAATAGTTGGACCAGTTCTTGCTTGCGTTCATTTTCAATACTGGAATCAATATTAATTTCACTCAAGATTATGGGAACTTTTTCTTTAAAGTTATTTAAATTGTTAGGAATTTGCATTCTTTCCTTTACTTTAACATTTGAACATAACTCAATAACTTCAGCTCTGCCTAAACATTGATCCTTCAAAAACTCAATATTTTTGTCGCCAATATTCGCCAAAGGAACACACGTCTTTCCGTCTTTAACTTCCAATAAGCATCAAATGTCTTCGGAAGGATTTTCTATCAAAATTAATCCGTTTTCGATAGATTCTGCTCGAGAACTGACTAGATCGACTGTATTTTTCTCTAATTTAGTAGCTTCAAGAGCTTTAGGCAGATTCGACTTATGTTTTCATAAATTGGAAAGTTTCTGAACGGTTCATCTTCACGGTATCCAATATGAACTCTGTTTCCTATTCTGGTATAAGCGATATGAAGGAGGTCAAGGCATGTCCGTCCAATAATTAGATCAACTGGCTGAGCCTCGTCAGGAACAACGTATACGCTTTGTCCTTCACCCTTTACATTATCAACTTCAATATCAGCTGTAATCCTTCCCATAGAAGTCAATGCAGGCATCTTTTGATTTCCAAAGCCGTATATTTCATTGACAGTAGGTTCGGGTTTTAATTTAAGTTTCTGAGCAACTGAAGTTTTTAAGAGGCAACATGAACTCCCTGTGTCAATTAAAGCTTTCACTGGATCAAAATTATTAAGTTTTGCTTTCTTCAAATAGGAATTACCCTCTTCTGAATTCTCTCCAACTTGTCTAACAGATAATGAATGGTTAATCGTCTTGACAACAGAATTTTTAGCTATATGCCCGGTCTTATTACACATCCGGCATGTTATAAGTGGTTTTGGTACCGGGCAGTCCTTCGAAATGTGCTCGAATTTAGAACAGTTGAAGCATTTTTGTTGACCACTTTCATTATGTGTAATACCGTACAGTTTTTTATTTCCGTTGGTTGTAAAAGCTGAATCATCTTTAAAGGTGTTCTGCTTGTCGTAATGCCATTCTTTTGGAGGTTGCTTACTCCTGAAAGTTGACCTCAAGGTATCATAATCGTCCAGTTTTTCAACTAAATCCTCTCGCCAATTCAGCTTAGACCATTCATCTATAAAATGATCTTTTATTTCTTGAGATACTTTACGTTTAATCTGATCCGTTATGATAAGATCGCTCAACTTTTCAAAACAATCTGCTTTAACTCCATTGACCCATTCATTAAAAAAACTTCTTAATTCATAGACAAAGTTTTTCCAGGTACTTCCTAAATTCTTATTATGCATAAAAAACTATTGGCGAAATTTTTCTGGCGTTAATTTATACCGTTTCAACAATATCTTTTTAACTTCGCCATAATCGTTTGCAATCTCATCTGGTTCTCTGGCGATTAACTGCTCAACGTCATATGGCAATAAGCCAAGCAAATGAGTTACTCAAGTGTTTTCTAATATTTCAGCTTGTTCGGCCAGACGTTCAAACATAATTAAATATAAACTTATATCGTTTTTATCGGAATTAAATTTTTGCATCAAATGATGAATTTCTAACTTTGGCTTAATTTGCGTACTGTTTCCATTTTGATTGGCGTCGGAATTTGAATTTAAAGACCTACCTTCTGCTCCAAGGCGTATTTTTTGCAGCTCAAATTCCATTTCATCCTTCCTCTTTCGTTCTTCGTATTCCTCCTTCCGCTTCCGTTCAGCCATTTGGATTTCGTCTTGGCGTCTTCGTTCTGCAATTTCTTCCTGGTGTCTTCGTTCAGCAATTTCTTCCTCCCTTTTCTGTTCAGCAATTTCTTCTCTTCTCCTACGTTCCTCCATTTGAATTTCTTCATTTCTTCGTTCATTTTCTTCTCTTTCCTTCCTTTCATTGATGATCGTATTCATCCATTCCTTGGCGCTTTCTTCATCGTACTCCTTGCTCGCCAAAATAATTTTTTTCAAATCCTTCAATTTATGGCTGTTATTGACCGTTTCTCCAAGTTCTTCAGCCAATATCTTCAAATCGCACTTCCTTGCTCCAGCGAAGATAGACATTTTCGCACTTTACTACACTTTTATTTACAAATAACGACAAAAAAAACAAATTTCGTAACGTGCTTTGAGATTTAAACTCCTTCCGCCTTCTTAACTGTCGATGAGATTTTCATTCACAGGTTTCTAATTAATTCTGATTTCTGTTGGCTTCTCGATTGACATTCATAAGACTTCTTTTAGAACAAAACAACATTTATTAAGCACAACCATTACACTTCGTAACTGCATACAACGTAACTTCGTTCAATCGTACCGTACTCGTAATCGTCTCTCTCTAGACTATTTCTAAAAATCAAAATCAAAGTAGCGCAACATCTTACTGTTGCCACTTACCTGATATTATACACTGATATACAATAATTATGTTGCAGTCATGCTTTTGTCAGGCATAATATTAAATACGCTTACACAAAGAATCGCAGAATATTGAATTTCCTTCTTCCTAGCCTTTTACATTAACCCTTTATTTACCACATTGACTTAATAGCAACTTTTTAATTTTGTTCTTGTACCATTAGATAAGTTTTGATGCAGAATAATTCTGGGAATGAAGAAAACACTTTTTTAATTAATTAAAATTGCATAATTAATTTAATTAATAATTAAAAAATTTAATTTCTGCCTTCAGCTGCCTTTTACTACTTGTCCATTCTGTGTGTTCCATTCTCCGTGTTCTTGTGAATTCTGTGAGGAAAAAAGGGCGACATTGCGAAGAAATAAACGTGATTAAGGCGGTACTTTTAAGTCACTCCTTTGTGGTGAGTACTCCTTTTTACACCCAATGTAGAAAGGAAACATTGAAACGAAACACCTGCATTCATTTAATTTCGATTTCCTATTCTTATATTCACATAAAAATATTATCACGTTAAAAAATACAGCAGATATTTGAACAATCATTGTAGATATTTTGATACTTCCTATGAGAATTAACAGAAGCAATAATAGACATTTCAATTTATTAATACATGTTTTCCGGTCTAAAAGTAGTCAAAAGTAATAGCTTATAGTTACAGAGCTACTCATTACAATTTAAAAGTATTTATTTAAATAAAAAAAAATCTCAATATGTCCATCTTTAAATATAAATACAGTTTAAAGTGCGCACCTTTCGTGGCACGACATATGTCTAAATGGTAATCGAACTCTCACCAAGTGTTTTGTAGCATATCAGGGGCTATTAGACGAATTGCTTGAATGTAATGCATCTTCAACTCATCTACGATTACAATTTTTTATTGTTGTTGATTCACAACGGATTTAAAAAAATCCTAAGCAAAAACGTCTAATGAACTCAACCCAGGGTCCTTAGTGCCAGGCAAATGGGCCCCCTCTTCCGATCCGACGTCCTGCAAATGCCTCATTCAAAAACACGGTAACATCTTCCTAGTAGAGCGGTGGAGTGTCATCCTGTTGGAACAGGACCCCGGTGGAACTTGCGCAACAACAAAGTTCTCCAGCATATCAAGATAAGTGCATCCCATAACTGTGCTTTCCAAGAATTTCGTTTCATCACCGATTTCTGATAATTATCTGAATTGTATATTTCCAAGAAATCTTAGAGGGCATTCCAATCCACAGCAAAGTATTTTAATGAGTAGTTCGGTAATTATAAGTAATAACTTTTGAATACTTTTAGCCCAGACAACATGTTTTATTTATCACTCCTTTAGCGACAAAGTTTTGTTGAGTTTCTCATTTTGCGTAATTCTCAAGCTAAGTTTTTGATGTAGAAACACTATAATTTCTTCTTATTTCTGAGATAAGATGCCTGTTTAAAAAACTGAACAAAAACTGTCTTCAGGGCGATCAACTGCCTTTTACCGGACAAACATCCAAACATAATAGGCGAGAGGTGATAAGAGTATAGGACTATCGGTTTAGATCCCTTGCTTGGGAAGTATATAGAGCAGAACATCAAAATTTGTTTATTTGGAGAAATATCGTCGCGAATGTATCTACAGAATCTTACTTATTTACGTAGACAAAAGAATTGACAAAATCCATGGAAACAAAATAATTGACATTGGGCTTTCTCAAATTTGGAATTGAGAAAAACCCAAAGGGTAGTGAAACAATTATCTACAACGAACGAGATCACAAATTTGAAAACTTGAAGGATAAAATTATATAGACAATCTTTCAGAGATCAATCATTTCAAACTGAATATGTTGTAAGTATTTCAAAAACTACTAAAGAACTATGCACAAAATTCCATTTTCTTGGTTAATGAGACAAAGTTAAGCTTATCTCTATCCGTTTCATCTTATTAAAATTCAAATTTTTTCTCTCATTGAGAGAAAGCATTAAATCAAACTTCAATCACAAATTATTTTCAGTTTTGCATGTAACTAAATGAATCCTCCAATTTAGTGTTACTTTAATTGGCAAACCCGGATGATAGCGTCCCGGTTACGGTCAAATTTAATTTTACCCAACAAAGAATACTCAATGATTCGTTATTACATTTATGAACAAAGGGAAATGAATCTCCAAAGTTTTATTTTGGAGAGACAGAGGCACTTAAAGGTCCCCGTATTGCTGCTAAGTAAGAACGGAACCCATGTGTCATTAGTGTTTATTCATAACTACTAATATTGCATCAAAGCATATTTCTATACATCCTTTGAGGGTAAACCTCGATGAAAGGATCGTCGAATTAAATTACTTCCCATGGAACTTTTGCTTGTGTTGTTTGAGAAAATTAAAAGTAATTTTCGGCTGTTTGAAGTTCTTCCTACTCTGCCAGTGAATTGGTAGCTGCATTAGGGAAGGAGTATTGAAAGATACAATGTTAATCGTTTTGGTTAGGTTCTTGATTATACTCAGATAAAAATTTAGTTTTAAAAGGCAGATAAGAATGTAAATAAAATTCATGTTTCTCATTTTATTTGAATTGAAGATAGAAATACGATGTGGTGCGCATATTCTTCGTGATTCAGAAAATAGGCTTGTGAGAACGATTTCATTTATCTCACAAGCTCATTTTCAATAAAACAAGTTTTCGCTTCAAAATATTCATACGAAGAAATCCCAATCGACTATAAATTTATAATTGCATAAATAGTTGACACTGATATTTAGTAATGCATTTTTCATTTATAGATTATACTGATATTTAAAACTACATACCTACATAAATAGAAGATACTTATATTTATAGATCTATGTATATATTTCCATATATAAATGTTACTGATATTTACTAAAGGTGGCATCAGTTTTGAAAAGGAAATAAATCATTTAAATATGACATTACACGAATTGTAACTCGTGTATTTTTAAAAACTCATTATATATAAGACGTATATTGGAAGAAAATAGAGAACATATACAGTATTTTTATCCATTATTTAACTACACACTTTGAAGCCCTTCTGACACTGCGAATTCATCAGTATTCTAAATACTACTTCATACTTCTAAATACTGGTATAAAAGTATTCGAAAAATATTCAATCCCTTACGAAATCATTTAACAGGAAATCGGATCTAATAAATCGAAATAGGTAACTTTGTATAAACTAACCGACGATAACTAAAATATGTTCCACCGTAATGTAAGTTATTATTTAAGTTATATGCGAACTTGGAAAACACTATTTACGAAAAAAGTATCCAGAAGTTTGATTATAACTGTAGTGTGTTTAAGTCAACGTACCTGGAAGATGTGTGGCAAATATTAATTATTCAAAGAAACAAACTCGAACCATTCGATTTTCTACTGCAGTTTGGAAAACAAATATTTCTGTAGGGAAGTTGATAAATCTCTCGGTAAAGTTTGACAAACCGAATAACAGATGCGTTCGTCATTTTTAGAAAACAGCTAATATGAAAAAATTTAGGCTGATATCTGATTTTTATGGAAGTGCAGGTGTCTGTTAGATTTCCTGGAATATTGGAAATCTATTTAAAATGCTAATAACAAAAGAAATTGAAAACGGCTCGTGAAAGTTAAAAACAGTTTGCAAATTCAACAAATTGAGGTAAATAAATCTCGGTTTTGCTATGAATATATAAATATATATTTATTTTTAAAAAAAGTATTGGATGTATTCCATTTTCTAAAACTTATTCTAAAAATAAACAATATATTGAAATTCTTTAAAGCAATCAGATAGCGAATAAAAAATTTCGTTTATTTAAATTTAATAAAATTTGCTCCAAATATATACTTATTTCACTGACTGAATTTCTGAAATAATTGAAGGGAGAGTAAAGAATTTATTTTATCGAAATTTGCATATTTATGATAAATTTTATACCATAGAACGGGCTACTTTGCATCAATTTTCATGACTTCAGAAACAATTTCGAGATTATTTGCATGTATTTCTCTAAATAAAAAGGCTTTTTCTGATTTTTTCCTCGTTTATTGATTACTAGAAAAATGTTTTGCTGCAAAATTTGGTTCATACAATAATTTAATAATAAATTATAATTTTTCGAAATTTTGGGGCAGCGTTACCTTATAGGTGGGATTTCTTCGCACTAGTTATTTTTTTGGTATATCTCAATAAGGAACTCACTGTGTATAATGTTAGATATATTTATTCAATACCTGGGTGTAGATATGGAAGAAAAATAAATTTTATAAATATCCGATTATAATTAGCAAATTTTACGTCATTGTATTCTGTTCAGGATAGCATCTTAGAAATCACTCTATCCAAGTGTTGGCGGGTATGTCATTAATATATCTCTCTATTACCACACCTTCTTAGTATGATAAACGTTTATTATCATTTTAAGATCAACACTATTGACAGGAAAACTGAAGTTACTGAACTGAACTAACCAAATTACAAAGGGGGTTTTCCTTCTCATTGGAGAAAACTAGGGATTTCCAGGTTTCTTTATTTGAAGTAGCTTTTTCGCAACAACGAAACCTTTGCTTGGATTACCAAAAAAAGTTTCTGCCTCTTTAAAAATACACTACCCTTGTGAAATGACATTAAAGCCTGATTCTAGGGTCTCTGGAGATAAATCCATATAATTACAAGTTTCTAACTTCCTCTTATACACACTGGGCATATCTGAAGCAAAAGTAAGTCTCGTTTTCATTCTTTAATACAAAAATAAATTCAAGAACCAACTGGGGTTGCTTTGCACTGCAAATTTCCATGGATCAAAGAAACTCTCTTTTTCGGTGTAAAGTTACCCCACGTCAGAAAAAAATTATTTACAACTTAACAATCAAATATAATTGGCATTCGAAGCAACAAAATGAAAGCTAGGTTTATTCACATTTAACACGTTAATCGCCAGGAACTGACGTCTGAAATTCGAATCATCTATCCAATTAGATAACTCCTTCTATGCTATCTCTTAACTAAAGTAGAGGAGGTTTCATCTGATTAGATAGTAGGTATGAATCGTATTTGATCGCCATGTGAATCGTATTTGATTCACATGGCGATTAACGTGTTTAATTCACTTTCCTTCATAAATTATGTACGTTCTTCATCAGAGATAGATTCTCCAGCACTAAATTTTTCGTTGAAAAACTAGCTCAATGTTTTGTTCCTTCTGCAACCTCCTGACTAATGCAGTACGTTTCGTCGATTAACAAGCAACACCACCTATCTCAGTTTTCCAGGTTTTACAGGAGGAAGAAAAACCTGAATTATTCGCAACTAATAACGAATATAGTTGAATTTTTCACATCTTGTATGAAACTGAGACTGTACATCTGTTTCAACGGCAAAAGTGTTAAAAAAATTGGAAAATTTAAAATTTCTTGAGATAGGTGGTGTTAACATATAAGACCATTGAGATAGGTGGAGTTGTGAGAAGTGTAAATAAGGTGAAATCAAATACGAAAATTGACTCAATTTTACTTCAATAAAATATTTTATTTAAAAGGAAAGATACTTATTGAAAGAAAAAAAGTTGCCTGTAGGTGCTTCAAAAAATAATTAATAGTGATTGTCAATTAACTTTCTTGACAAAATCGTCTTGACATTCTGTTGAGGAAGTTTCAAGCTCACCGCTCACTTTTCAGATGGAGATTAACGTATTTTTCTGAAAATAGGCTTTCTAAAATTACGGTCATCTTTTGTCACTCTTCTTATACTCTTTATAACTTTTTTTTCTTATCTGTCTCGTCAGTCTCCACTTTCTTGTTTTATCTATTTCTTGTTTTGTTTATTAACAGAGATTGTCAATTAACTTTTTGACAAAATCGTCTTGACATTCTGTTGAAGAAGTTTCAAGCTCACAGCTCACTTCTCAGATGGAGATTAACGTAGTTTTCTGAAAATAGGCTTGCCAGAATTGCATTCTTCTTCTGTCACTCTTCTTATACTCTTTATAACTTTTTTTTTCTTATCTGTCTCGTCAGTCTTCATTTTCTTGTTTTAACCATCAACTACATGGTCAGTATTTTTGAGTTTCCTCTCCACCTGCATTCTTCTTTATTCTATACAGGGAATGCTGCCGTAAAACGCATGCGTGTCTGATGGTATAAATTTCATCATGTGCTGTAAATCTGTCCACTTATCGTGTGTTATTGCTGGTCGCGAAGTGCAAAGACAGGGAAGAACGAAGACATTCCCTCTCTCATACCATCGCCCTTCACAGTCTTTCGTTTAATATTTTTAATATCCACGATGCTGCAGACAAACTTCTTTTTCAAATCCCAACTCATTGTGAGACAAAAGACTTTGCCTTACCTGTTCAGGTATAGTGTCACCTCCCCTCTTTTTTGACTCCTGGCACTTTCGAGTGTTACAAGCGAGAGCCATTCTTCTTTTCTCACGAGGAACATCTTGCACTATCCTCTTAGTAGTTTTGGGATCTGCTCTTCTGAATCCCATGCATGCTTTTCCTTTCATTCGATTAATCTTAGATGTGTTCCTCTTCCAATATTTCTCGTCCAGAAAACTGTTCCTACTAATGCGCACTGTCTCAGTAATACTGCTTTCAAGATTACTTACTTGGTAAGATTGTTTAGAAAGGACACATCATTACTTACAATGAAATCAGCAACATTTCTTGGCTTATAGTCGAACACATCCCTATCCATCTCAAATTGGTAAAAATATCACATATATTATTCAACAATATGTAAAATAAGGTTTTTCAATGTTGAAAAGTAATTGAACTCAATGATTTATAAATACAATAATATTATAAGTAGCGGTTAGTCAAGAAATTGTAGATTTTGATAGTAAAATAACCCCTATCTCTTGAAACCTGCCACTGCAACACTCTGTCATAGTGCCAGTCGACTTCAACTCATAATTACCTAGTTATTTTTCCTGATTTGTCGGTAAAACTGAATTATCTCAACTAAGAGGCTGTTCATTATTCATAAAACAATATCAACGAAAATTCATTAAAATAGTTAACCTCGTAAAAAAGAAGTGATGGATGACATGAAGGGCTCTGAAACACATTGATATAGGCTGTGTTGTGGTAAAAACTAGATAGGTGGTGTTATCATTTTTGTAATTAGTGCGCTACCTGTTGGTCTGTCGGCCAAACAGAGTCCGCCAATCGATCTGGTAACAAAATTTACATGAAAATGTTTAACTTACTCAAAATGGCCGAAATATGAGATAGGTGGTGTTGCTTGTTTAGCGACGATTTACAGAGTGAAATATATTAATCAGTGTTGCTAAGAAATGAGAAAAAAATTTCAGTCCTTCCCTTAATCAGTTTGTCTCTATTTCACTTTAAAACAAGAATTTTATACTGGTGCAACGTTATCTCCAGGAGTGGAAAGTAACCCTGTTTTACGGTATATTGGGAAAAAATTATTACAAGTGTAGTATTTGAAATGAGTTAAATCATGATTCAATTACATGACGAAAAATAGGTGCAAAGATATGAAATTTTTAGAAATTTCTCTATCAATAAAAGGATTAGTATTCAATAAGACGATTAGTATTTGATTTAAATAATAATTAATAAATATTAAAAAAATTAATAATTTTTAATGCATATATGAACCGTTTCATTTTAAAAGTGGACTTCTGCACCCTCGGCCGAAATTACGTTTTTGATTCGAAGAAGGTAGTTGCATCGTTTAATGTAAAACTTGAAATTCCGCCATTCACAGTCATGTTGTAGTAAAGCCTCAAAGTTTCCGTATGATGTTGAAAGGGGACTTCTGCACTGAAAACCCCTTTTAAAATCAATTTTGCTATCCATCGCTAGATGGCTAGTATATATATTACAATACAAGTATGCATGAGAGACGAATTTTATGAAGAAGCATGGCAAAAGAACAAAAAAAAGTTTAAAATAACTGGAAATTAATTAATTCTTTTCGTCTTTTAAAGCACGCCAGCTCTGACTCACGAGCGGTACTTGCAAGGTTTTAGATTTAGTTATATTAACGTCCCGTTTAGAAGAAACAAGAGGGCTATTTTGGGACGAACCTCGTAATTTTGAACCGCGGTCAGTTGACGAGGACGACACCTGAGCTGGCACTGCCCTCTCCAAACTTCCTTTATTTGAGTTTCATTGATATTCCATGCTTTATAATCATTTTTTCGTTACATTACTTTTTTATTTTAAATCTGAATTTTACTTTAAAACGAATAACTTTAAAATTTTATTGGATTCTTCCAAATTTAAGTTTACTTGCAAATAATTAATTTTGAATTTTGTTTGATATTCCTTGATATTTCTGGCGTCTAATTATTTTTCCATGATTTTTTTTCTCTTATAAATTTGAGTTTCACTTAAAAACGTATAGCTTTTAAATTTAATTTTATTTTGAGTCTTTAAATTTAACTTTAATCAGAAATGAATAAATTTTAAATTTCAATCAAGTTTCATTGATATTACCGCCTTTCTAATCATTCATTCCCTGAAATTTTGAAACATTCATACTGTTTGTTGTTAAATGGAGACTTCTGCAAAATTTAAATTTGGATTTTTTCAAAAATTAATGATTGTAATATTTTTTGTTTGTCGTCATTAGGTTCATTTTTTAATGTGAAACATTACAATTATCTTGCACCCTAATTTCGAAACTTTTTAAAACGCATTCGTTTTTTTTCTTCTCGTGTAAAATTTTAAAAATGTCAAAAGTCCGCTTTTAAAATCAATCGATTCAATTCTATCAAACTATAAGCTACCAAGAAAAACTGTTTAATGCGAATAAGCAATTTTCCTGACAATACTGAGCATATACACCACAGTGTGCAGGAGCTAAACTAAATTTAATAAAACTTGCTTTAAAAAATATTTTTATTAATATACTAAAAAATAGAAAAATTTTATTATAATAAATTTCTGCTTTTTAGTCCTTTATTTAAAATTAACTATAAAAAATATTACGGATTTTTGAAATGATTTCTTTTCTGATTCTTTCCAAGTTTCAGTGCCAAGTGACACCACTCGTATGGAATCAAAATCTAATTTAATGAATCGATTAACTGATAATTAAGTTGTAAAAATATTTAAAATGTGTATTTTCATTGAAAATACATTTGTGTACAAAATTTCAATGCTCCAGCATATTACGAAATGAGCGAAAAATCAATTACAACATTCTAGCTTTGCAAGCATGAAGCAAATTATATAAAAGTGTATAAAATCCGATAGTTTATTTAACATTGCTTCCCCTCGCTAAGTTTACTCTCGCAGCACAACGCAGGGATATACAATTTATGCTAATTTCTTGCAAATTCCTCTCGAGGAAATTCCAGATGAGCGACTACACGGGTATTAGGCGCAGAGCTTTCATTTCGAGTCCAACTGACATATCTGTATTCGAAACTCTTTCCATTGCTACGAAAGCACTATCATTATGAAGGAGCTGGATGAGACATGAATATATCTCATTAATCTTGCTGCCGAACAGATTGTAACTCCTTACTTATTCAAGGAACATCAATTTCCTTTAAAGCTCCGTCCTTCCATACTCTTCAATTCTCGACGAATTCTCTGAAGGTTGATTTTAATGCATTGTAATATCGTGTAAGAAAGTTTGTCAACATTTGCTCTATTTTGCAGTAAGGGATATTTACAGAAGTGGAGTAGATTCCATTCATACAAGAAATTGAATTTAGGATTTAAAATAGAATTAGCAATCGTAATCAAAATCACAAATTTGTGCCTGACATGGATTTCAAGAGTAATTAGTTTTATATAATGGTAAAATCAAAATCCGTAATTTAGATTGCGGCTTTACCTTAAATTGTTTTATCTCTTTTACTACAAGGATGAATTGAATCTGTTCACATGAAAGATGCAGTGAGATGACGGTCAATCCATCTTGTATCTATGACATCTAATATCTATAAATATACTGTCTATATTCTTATTATGATTGCCCATTCTTTCTCCTTCTCTATGTTTTGGAACAGATTTTAAAATAAACAGATATTGTGCATTTTGTATGAATCAATGAGCATGAATCGACTAATTGGACGCAATAAATCAGCTGGTTGTTGAACATTGCTACATATTTTATTATTTTCTCAAACAAAATGCTTTTCTTTCGTATTTAAAAGACCATATAACATTGAATTACCAGAAGATACGTTATATTTTTTAAAAAGCCGAAGATTCAAACATATATATATACTATAATTGTAGTAAAATATTCGAAATGAAGTTGATTACATTAGATTCACATTATGATCCTCAATTTTCCATATATTCCACAAAAAGTATACGGTTCATTGCTAAGCTATATAATCTGAAAACACAGATGCCACTAAACTTTTCATATTCTGTAAATAAGCGGATTATTTGAAACATAGCAACAGCAGCTTGACAACATTTTTTAAAAAAAAATCTGAGATGTTGTTCCGATAACTTTCAGAATTCCCATGATATGCGATTGAAAGTAGGTTTTGTATAGCAGAATAAATAAAAATGTTAAAAAAGTGAATTAAAAATGTGGAAGGGTAAAAAATAATAGTAGACAACGACAAGAAGTAAGAAACTGGTGAATGACTTCATCAGAGGCCAGACATTCATGCAGATTCAAAATGGAATATGTTTTCTGTAGAGGAAAAAGACTTTAAGGTCTAATATTATTTTAATTTCCTCTCTTGGTCTGAATCTAAACCAGGATACATTGGGAAGAAAAATTTCATTTTGTATAGCAGGATTTTGATTGGCATGAAACTTCAGTCGATAAATGTAAATAATTTTTTATATAAAATCCAACAAAATAGGTAAATGTTTGCTTAAATATTTCAAAAATATCAATATAATAAATAATCAAATGATTTTCAATATTTAAACACTGTCAAATTATTAATAATAATACCTCTAATCTTGTGAAGAATTAAAACTGGCTTTCAAGAAACAATTACGATTCGTTCACTTACAAAAACTGAACGATTACTTTTCTGCAGATGCCTTTTAACCTCTGTAATGTACCCTCTTTAACTTAGTAATTTAATATATTACTACCTTTTGATTGCATACTACTGTTATCATTGTTAAGTTGATCTCCATCCAAAGGTTAAGGCCAAAGTGTTCTGGTGGTGAGTTCTCGGATTCGAAATCAGAGAATGGCGCTTATAAAACTCGATTCCTCCAAGGATTTGTCGTATAAACGGCACATTACTTTGCCACCGTGGGTCATACGTTTTTGTGTGGTTATAATGTGGAATTTTTAAGAGTGGACTGCTGGCTCAGGCATCTTCACCGCTATCTATCACGGTCGAAATAGCCTTCGCTTGGATTTAAAAACAGATTGCTAATCTAACTTAACTAAACTAATTCTAGAGCACGTAAGGGCAATAAATCTCGATTGGAAAAATTAGCTGGAACATATAATTAGAAATCAATAACGGAAATAAAAAATGGGTACTTCTGTCTTATAGCTTGGCGACATTCGGATTACGCCAAGACCACAGCTATGTGCTAGCGAAGCTACTAGGTTGCGACACCCGCTGCCAGTGAAGCCGTAGGCTGTTTTTTTAGGTTAATAAACTGCCTTGTGTCCACTTCGGATGCCTCAGGCATCGCCAGAACAATTTCTCCTGCTTCATTTGATTAATTAAAAGAAGTAAACTCCTTACATCCAATTAACTCGTGAAGCTACTGGGTTCCGGCTTTTGCGGCTATCAAAGCCGCAGGATGTTTAAGTTTAAAAATAAAATTCCCGGTGCCCATTTAGCGGCCCCTTAACTAGTAATATTTTTTAAAAAACAATGCTAATTCGAGAACAAAAGCAACAAGTAAAAACGCGAGCAAAAAAGTGACACAATGCTAATGTAAGAACACGTTCTGTTTTTATAGGATTGCAAACGTTTTGGCGATATTTTATCATCATTTTTGCGATATATCTCGGTTGTTTGACTCTTCAATCTTGGGGACTCGCTATAACTCAGAAGTACCCAAAAATGTAACTAAGATCAAGGGATAGCATTAAAATTTTAAAGAAAATAATTTATAGTTCAAATGTACACAACAGTTTCTACAATTTGTAACAGTATAACCGCATCCATTTTGTTCAGTGATTAAAACAACTGGAAGGTTTATTCATCTATATCTTAATTTGTTAACTCAATACAGTTCGTGACTCAAAATAAATCGTAAGTATGCGCTGGATTCTCTTTGGAAAGAGTCAGACGCGTGACTACACAGATATTAAGTGCAATGCTTTCATTTCCAATCTAACTGCTACGTCTACATTCAAAAATCTCTTCATTGCTAAGCAAACACTACTCGTGCGGATGAGCCCGAAGAGTAATGAATGCATGACATTATTTTCGACGCCGAACAGATTGCAAGTCCTTACTAATTCAAGGATCATCGTGTTCCTTTTAAGCTACGATGTTTCATCCACTTTCATACTGCATGGATTGCCTAAAGGATGATTCCCAGTTATTGTAATTTCATGTTTGTCTGGGTTTTCTCTTGTTTCATTAGCAGGAACTCATTCAGAAAGAAAATGTACTAAATGTTATCTGGGAAGTTAGAATTAGGTTCCCATTTAATTAGCCGTCATAAGGTTTATTTCTGTCTTAGTCGGTACAATTATTAATTGGATTTATATAATTATAAATAAATATTAATTGAATTTATAAAATTGTAAGATCAAAGACTGTAAATTGAATTAAATGTGTTCGTCT
>BGPR01003797.1:68795-79233 GCA_013235015.1 Araneus ventricosus | reverse complement strand
TTTTTGTAAAGAATCAAAAACTGTTAAATATAACAAAATAATGACCTTATGTTTCGAAGCTTTTAAAAGGTATTTCAAAATTAAAATAAAAATATTGATTTGGGCTCTGTTCTAGATTTAACAGCTACTGCTTTTCTTTAGAATGTTTTCAGAATTTTTTTTTCTTATAACATAGCAAATTTTTATACTTACAAGAATCTTCTCAAAGGTTTAATTTTTAAATGGCTTCAAACCTTACAAATATTTCTATTATGATTTGCAAAAGCCAAATTTATGTTTCTGTAATTATACTTGCATCTAGAAAAAGACTTTGAAAGCTATTTTATAGATCTTCCTCATGGCTTTTAGTTTGAAATTAAATTAGCAACAGTTTTTAAATATAAAGAATCTTCTCGAAGTTTTAATATTGAAATGACTATATAACATGCGAGTTTTTCTATTATGATTTGTAAAGCAAACAATTGTGCTTTTGTACTTATACTTGTATATTAAAAAAATACCATGAAAATTAGGTAGCAAAAATTTTTATACTGAAAAAAATCTTCTCGAAGCTTTAACTTTGAAATGATTTCAGAACATGTAAATATTTCTATTAAGATTTTAGAAAACAAAATTTATGGTTTTTGTACTTACGAATTTATATAAAAAAAGACTTTGTCAGAGATTCTATAGATCCTACATTTATTAAAATCACCATCAGCCATTTATTTAAATCACCTTCCATTGAAAATTCAAGCCCATTTCTTTTTACGTTTCTCACAGTAGAAATATTTTAAATCACTACTGCATTTGAAATTCAGCTTGAAATATGTTCTATTCATTATAGTTTTATTTATTATTGAAATTGAAACTACTCTTAGTGCATAGCAAATATACTTCACGAAGATCACAGAAGTAAGTAGATTATGTATTTATCATATATTTTTTAGAAAATGCTGTTTTCCACTATAAAGATTTCCTGGAATAGTCTCTGATAAACTAAGAAATTCGAACATTCTTGCATATTTTACTATTTTCTAGAATATTCCGAAATTTTCGAGTTAATATTTCTTTGTTATAAAAGAAAATCATTTCCGCTGAGATAATTTCTCTAACATCCTTAGCAATGTAGAACCTTTTTAGAGCGTATTTTACTCAGACCTTTAGAACTGTGACTGTGAACAATTTCAACAGTTATTTGAATTTTTGATGCACTACACCCAGATACACGACTAAGAACTGAACAGCTTGTATTATTATTATATTATTTTTAGCATTGAATAACAAAAGTTTAAAGATGCGCATAAGTTCTTTTTCTTGCATGTGTATGTTGTTTTGTGCATTTTATATGTGATGAACTATTGTTTTGTTTTTGCTTTTTTCTTTCTCTCTTTTTTTATTTTGTTCAATTCTGGTTAGTATTATCATAAATATTATTAAATTCCTTCTTACTTTTTCCTTTTATCTTTAAAATTGTCATTTATCTTCTGTTTTTAAAAAAATATTGCTCTTTTTTCAGTGTGGATACCGTTCAGAGTTCATGTGCTTCTGTGTTTGCAGTGTTTGCTTATTTTTATTTTCATTGTACATGAAATGTATTCTTTTCATCTGTGTATCCTCGGCACTTTAACTAGCCGATTTGTAATTTTTTCTTTGCTTGCGATCCTTAACTCTCTCATTCCTAAGGCCATTGAAATAAAGGGACCTCAAAATACGGGAACGTCCGTGCTTCTTTATCAAAGATAAGGGAAATTCACTTTCCCCCTCAAAAACCACAATGGCAGTTGGTACTGTCCGAATTGTAAGAAAACACCCCTCTTCCCCTAACACATCTTGGCGAGCCACTCTAACGAAGAAAGCACGCGCTGCTGGTGTGAAATCAATCACACTTAACGAAATGAGGTGGAAATTTCAGAGTTACATTCGGACGTTTGGGACGGCCACCGTCTTTTGCATGAAGGGACGTATGGGACGGTCCCATATCGATAAAGTTAATAGAGGTGACGTTTTCGTATCCATTCAACCGTTCAGTAACCATAATGGTTACAGGCACTGGGGGTGTGAGGGCTGTGTTCTATAAGCTACTTTGGTCTCGACTACATTTATTAGTCAGTGTCGAAAATTTGTCCTTCAGTTTCCAGTGGAAACATGACAACAATGAGGCACATCTATTCTTCACAGGTGTGAATGTAATAAGCAATAAATTAGAAATCTGTGAATTTGCATGTCGAATCTCTCTTTCTGTGAAATGATTAAGGCTCTAAAATTGTTAAGAAGCAAAAATAATGCTTTAAATGATTACAGTGACTTCTCCCAAATCACGAAGGTTTCGACTAAGTTATATAACATAGCAAAACGAGCAATTCCAGGAATACAGTTTTTATTCGCTTCACATTTTGTCTTTATAATGCTCGGAAATTTCTGTCAAAACATTTCCGAGATAGCACAGCATTTTCCGCCAGTGTTCATCTAAAATTTGAATTAGTTTTTTAAAATAAAATCGTGGGTATTACCACAACAAAAATAATCTAAAGCAGAGAACCGCACCCTGCGGTAGCACACTAGTAAAACTGATTGACCGGCCGCTGCGCCAATTTAAACGGGTAATGTGGCCGAACACAGAATAGCCCCATTATGAGCAGCTCATGCGACGACCCTCCCTCCCTAATTACAAGGGTACGGCACATCGGTGATGGGCTCTGAGAGCCACACCACCATTATTGTAGCCACCAAAGAACGAGATCCCTTCTTACTTATCTTCTTATCCCTATATTTGAGGTGTCCTCACGTTAGAATACCATTATAAAAATAAATATTTAATCATTATACATATATATTATTGATTAAATATATTTATTTAATCAATAATATATATACATTATGCTTCGTTCGTTGCATGTGCTCTAAAACCGACGGTAAAATGATCGCTGTCAAGTTTAGTTGGAAGAGAGCTTGCCGTGACTTTAGCGTTCTGCTCATACGTCACTTTTGCTTGTCGTTTTACTGTTCGCGGAACTGGATTGGCACTTTTTTTTCCACCACCCTCCTATAAACTTAGACACTTAACAAGCTGGTTTTATCAACTTCTTAATCAGTTAACATTCTCTTTCTGCAAAACGTGTTGTTGTTTTGATTCAATTAAGATATTAGAATACTTGATATGCGTATAAATGTTACGTAATCTTTGTTTCGTGTAACGTTTATGAATAACTTAATTTAAGTCTATTCGATAAAAAATATGATAATTTGATGCACGTACGGTGAAGAGCAAAAAACTAAATCCCCATCAGTGCATTAGAAGTATTTAGCATTAGAAATATTTTCTATTTATTTTCGAATTTTGAGAATCAGTTGTCTCAATTCATTACCTGCTGGTACAATTGGCGTGGTGTCAAATTAAATTATTGAAGCTCCGTTTATACGCTTATCTTATACTTCGCTTACATTTATTTATTCGTCGTTTCATTGCAGTTCCGATTCATTCTTATTCATTAATGATAAAGTGCTTCGTTTATGCGGCGAAAGCTTCAGTTATACTTCGCTTTTTTCCCGTTCTAAAATGAAAATTTTCCTGCTTTACATGCTGCATACACATTAGTGGGCCCTTTTCTTTCAACGACAGAATTAACTGTGTCCAAGCGTTGTTTATGGAAAAACGACGGTCTTCACAGACGGACGAACGGAACTTTAACAGATTAAACAGTCATCCTTCTAAGTTGTAATACAGTCTTTCCACTAAGAACGTTTAATCATTGGCTATCAGTATCCAATTAAATTCAAATAAAATCCCAGGTGTGTTGTAGTAAATGTAAAAGTGTTTCAAATGACTGGCTATTAGCTTTTCAAAAAGCAAAAATTATCTTTCTTTCCCACTCCCCAGGTGACTAACGGTGGGGATCACACTGAGTCTTTACGCAGATTCAAATTCTAGTCAAGATATCTACAGTGTTGGAGGGATTTAAGGTAATAGCGGTGAATGAGCCGGGAAAACCAACAGGTTGGAACCGTATATTTGTCGGAGAAGCACTGCTGTTGAGCTAATGCCATTCAATTCCTCCTTTTCTATCTTGGGAAAAACTTTAAACTTCACTTCGAGCACCTGAAGGAAGCTCAGCCTCAAATATAAATCTGGATAGATGACTGGACGGGATTTTCAGGGGTTTCATGAGACATTTTATGAAACGTACCAGAGTCATCAAAGAGGTTTATGCTGCTGCTTCTGGACTATCACCAGTCTAACACTACCAACATTAGACGGCCAGAAAAAACGGGTGCTTCTTTTGTCTTTCTGAATTATGTATATATTTCTAAAACGTAATTCAAGACAATGATTATGATGATAATGAATCAAAGACAAGTTGATGGATTAAATAAATTTATGAAAATAAGAAAGCGTAAACTATCGAAATTTCTGAGCGTTCTTAAATATAATAAACTGAAAATAAAAAGAATAACATTTATCTTTATAGTTGCATATTTTATCTGTAGCAAAACCCCATCTAAGTGTAACAACATAACCCATTGCGGTGAGTTTTACAATTTATATAGAAAAGTTTGGGTAGAGTACCGCAGTCGGCGGTAAGAGTACGCATAAGTTTTTTCCCTGTTGGCAGCAGAGTTCAAGCAGAGGTGTGAGTCATATCAATATGTGTGTTTTCAGCGCTCTCAAGAGACCGCCATTATTATTTCATCCTTGACTGTCTTTTTTATTTATCAGATAAGATTGATTTCTTATCATAAGCACGTAATTTTCTGTGAAGAAATATTAATTTTTTGTAAATAAAGGGACTAATGCTTGCTAATTAAATATCATTATGAGATTTGTTCCTTTCCGAAGTACAACGGGCCACATTAGGGATTAACTTTAGTAGAAATGCTACGGTCTTCCTATGGACGATTTAGAGAAGTATACAGATGGCTAAACGCACAGACAGATATTCAGCTCTATGATTTGAGCAGACCATTCCAACAAAAACTTTGCATTTTATTTTATCATTATTATTATTATTATTATAAAAAATGAGATTAGAAACAATTTTATGAATTATGGGTTTTAGAATTTTATGAGTTTTTACTACTATTTTTAAATATTAAAAATTATGTTTTTATTTCGCAGAATAACATTTTAGTTAATTACCATTTTTTGGGCTTTTTTATTGCAAAAAGTAGTGTTTGTATTTTGTATGACTTTTCAAGGTTTAATCAAGTTCCTATTCGCGTTCCAATGATATAATTACCTGTATTTATTTAAAATTGCGCCTAATTTCCAATATTCAGCCGAAGTTGAGGCGCTGAAGATTGTCCAACCTATAATTCTGAAGAATTTTGTAAAAGGGGTTTTGTTGAGCCTAAGTAACTTTTAAGCTCTACCCAAGCTTCGATCAACGAATCTGGTGATTTTTTATTAATTTTGTTTAGATTTTAACACATTTTGTCAATTCACAACTTTCTGCACTTGTAGGGCGACAGAGATATCAATTCAAGGTTTATAAGATTTTTGCACACTTTTTAATGTATAGAGCGCTTCCACTACCGCGAAAGATCCTAAGAACTGACTTTCGACACGATAGTGGCCTCGTCCTGCCTCTTACCCCTTACGTCGAGGTAAGATACTTAGTTCTATTTTCCCTTTCAGTTCCATGTCTATATTTTTTTAAAGCTAAGAATTTTCATTTTTTGTAGCCCTTCTTTCTAAGTTAATAAACTGGATTCAGTGTATTTTTCGAGACTCTAACTTTCAATTCTCATTTTATAACAGAAAATTCCACTAGATTGCGATTACTCTTACCCTCACTTTTCGCCATATGCATGTATAAAAATATTAATACTGTTGCAGAATGTCTTACTGTGGTGTGGCAGTGGTAACAAACGGTTCAACACGCACGGATAATGGAGAATGAAGATTTATTCAAATATGCAGGAAAACCGCAGCACAGGTACAGGAAACAATGTTCTTCACACGATTCCAATGTAATAGCAGACAACAATTCGCAGGTGTGACAGTTCCAGCACTTTGATTCTAACAACGCACAAACAGTCAGCAAATAACTAGTAACGATTAATAACAGCTCAGCTCACCAGCTGATTAGCTCCACAGCAGATAGAACTCGAAGACGTTCCGTTCAAAGCGAAGTAACCAGTCGAACAACGACCAGACGAACAAAACCCCTGTCTAGTCTAGCGTCCTTAAATATTTTTCTCTCCGACAGGGCCGTAGACGTCTGTGTTTTCTCGCGTATTCTTTTTCCTGTGGAAATATCGAGAAAGGGTTGCATTTTCCCGGGATTCATCTATTTGTCGATAGGTCGCCAAAATGGCCAAGTTTGGCTGTCGCCAAGGTCAGGGGTGTACCATACAGTCGCTGAGGAGTCACTCCATGTTCACTCTTGTAAAACTCATCTCTTCCCAACCATAAGACTTGCAATTGCTGGGAAGCGACTTTCCATACTTAATTTCATATTACTTTAATTATCGTCATCTAATTGTTTTTAAAAAAATATATTATGGATCTCATATCATGATAATGTACAAGAGTGAACTTCTTAAAATACTTTTGATGGTTTCTTTTTTTTAAAAAATTTTAGAGAAAAAAATTGCTTTAATTATCTCGAGATCTCCCCTTTATTTATCTATCCCTGAATGGCAGACTTCATGGTTTATGCTAAATAAATATTTCATTTGCTGATAATTTAATATATGCTTGTTTAGGAATCACAATCAAATTAATTTGAGAATGTTTCTATCGGCATTTTCTAACACTATTTTCGATAGCACTTCACTTTCGCCTAGCAAAGAAGGTAAAAATAATCTACTAAACTGTTCCCTACTCAACACTTCATTTCGATTTCGTTCAACGCGCCGTTCAATCACTAGGGTCTTCGTTCAACAAAGCTTTCATATAACAGCTATGATTCTTCGTTGAACAACGCGCTGTGACTGATTGCTTATTGAAAGGAGGCAGTATTTAGAACAGGGCGTGCAGGGGCTGCATAACAAATTCCCTGTCTGTATTGGTGAAAAGCTATTGTGCCCGCCTTTGCGAAGGGATTGGGGGACGTGGACTCATTGAGGAATAGAAACAAAGGGAACCTTAAAATATTTCTGGTGAAGCTTAATTTTATTTCTTTTGATCTGATTTTCTTAATTTTTTGGATGGAGTTCCTTCGGACAGGTTTTTTTTATATAGTAGCATGAGATAATAGGGCAATGTCTTGGTTGAGTATTTAGGGTGTTGAGTTTTTCTAGTGATTCGAAATTAAATTAAACTAAATGATTGGGTTTTCTAACGAGAATATTGTTCGTGGAGATCTAGAAACCAAATGGAATTATTGTTTGCTTCATAAAATGATACCCGCGTCTTAATGAGAACAATATGAAAATATCGCTCTGACCCCTAATTTGGTTTTCATTATTTAAAACAAACATGTAACGCTGTTTGAAGGTGCTAAAATGTAAATGGTAAAGCATTTCATATTATGTGTAGGAAAGATATTATGAGATAAAAACATTACTTTCTATTAGGTTTAACTTTCTTGGAAAGCAAATACAATGAAATTTTTCCATGCTATAAATAATAATCAATAGAAATTTCTTTTTACCTTCTCTATTCGCATCCAGGTGTTTGACATATCGGAACCAAATTTGGTACAGCGAGTACAAGTAGGGGAACTAATGCCGTAGAAAAGTACTTTAAAATTCTTATTAGTTTTTATTTATTTAATGTTAATTTGTAAATTCGGGGTTGTGTATTTTCTCAAATTTTTCACGTATATTCTCAATGAAGATCTATAATTTTGTATCATTGTAAGTCAAAATTCCCCTTTTTTAATAAGCGTAATTTGAAGTTGTTCTGTAAGTTTCCTGATTTTTTATTTTTTTAAAGTTTGTCCAGGCACCTTTCTTCTCCAAACATCTCTCTTTAGATTTTATTCCCCATTATTTTTAATTTCCCGCAAGACAAAAATATTCTTTTCATAATGAATATTCTAAGAAGATATATTTCCATGATTAAATTTATTATATTTTCCATTAATTTTTATTTGTCTTTTGATGTTTTGCAACGTATATTTTTAAAACATTTTGTTCGTTCGAAATACTTTCAATTTTATGTTTGTAATCAGATCAATCTGTCATTGTCTTGCTGATCTCATCCTGCGCCTTCACATATAAGGGAAAATGAATTTTGAATCATGCCTTCGAAAACATGCTTCCTTTTCTGAAATCTTCGGCTGCGAGAAACATGCAGACAAAACACCTGAAACGGAGGAATAAAACAGAGGAATCGGACAGATAAGGAAGGCAGTCCAAAGAAAGTGAGAAACTCCCAAAAGAGACAAGACAGTCTGCAAGTAAATACTAAAAGGAATTCAGAACAAAGACAGCTGTAAACTACAGAAGAGAAAAGAACGCCGACTTGAGGCGAAATGCTGAAAGGAATGATCGAAGACAGCAGAAACTGCAAAAGAACTACATAATATATCAAATTCAAGCTGAACAAAGAAGAAGGCGAGAGAGAAAATTTTATGTCCTTTAACTTACGCAATGGAAGACAGTCTTATAAATATAATTTCATTTAGACTTATGAATAGGAAAGGATTGAGAGTATAGGATCGATATCCGAGTAATTATTCAATTTCTTACTTTGCGGGGAAAGTTGTCTAGAGTGTAACCTGGCATGTATTGTTGTAATGGAAATGTGCATCCTCTCTGCTTCAAGAAACCTTTGAAAAGCCTATTGACAAGCAAGATTTGTAATATTAAAATAAACTAGAAAGAATTCAAAGAAGATATACTTGTTGGGGAAGTTGGTGACAATGTCTGTAGAAATAAACGGAGGATCATATGAAAAAATTTGATTCCGACCAGCGACGGTTATTATCAATTTCTTCTAAGAAACGATTCCTTTGCTGCGATGTAATAAAATGTATAAATTCAGTTTTATACATAAATGTTACTCAATCTGTATATACATGCGGCCTCCTAAATTTTCACCTTCATTACCTGCTTAAGTTCTTTTCAACAGAAAATTCTTTTTCTTCAGATTCATAAATCAGCTTTCACGGACTGTAAACAGCTTTCATACACTGTAAAAAATCCGTAAAATTTACGGTTTTAAACTGGCAGCTGAGGTTGGTTGTGCAAAACCGTAAAAAAGTTAATAAATCCGATCTAGCGGTTTTTTTACCGTATGAAATCAAGTTTTCTCGTAAAAATTAAGTCATCCGAGAGTAAGTGGCGTCGTCGGCTAGGTTGAGGTTTTTTTCTCGCTTCGATTCAGTTGGTTGAAATATTGCTCGATGTCTATTATCAATTAGGAATATTAATGTAAATCAAACGGCTTAATTTCAATGGAATATTTTTAATTAGTGAGACTTACGGACGATTTCGTGCAAGATGGTGACAAAACTTCCTAACTCACCGAGACCGGGGATCTGACCCGTTCATAAATAAAAGGCAGTCGCTCTAACCACTAGACCACCGGAGACTTCATAGGAAATAAAGAGAAAAATAATCTGTTTGAGTTTTAAAAGTCACTATAGTCAGTAAAAAAAAGGCGCCACCTAGTGGTGTAAAATCAACTATTCCAGAACAGTTTTAAGGTTGCGAGGAGATGGAACCCTATTAAAAAAACAAGTGAATGACAATAAAATTACATTTAAAAAGGGAAGTTATCGTAGCAGGAAAGCATATCTGTATGACGAAAAATAGAATTTAAACTGACGGTTTTAAACCGTTTATGGATTTGGAGCGAAAACGGTGAAAAAGTGTTTGTCAATAAAACAGCTTTTAAACGATCAAATGTACGAGTCAAGGGAAAAAACGGATATTTTTTTTACAGTGTAAGGGCTTATAAACAACTGTGAGTTCTCAGTTGACCCCACACTCCCAACAACCAGATAATGTTATTGGTTTAATTTAATCTCTTTAGCAGTTTTTTGAGTAACAAACAATTATGACAAACTACAATAACAAACATTTCTTATCCGAGTAATCTTAAAAAAAATAAATAGTTTTAAATCCCGAGTTCAAAAATTTGAATTTAAAAGTAATTTTAAATAAAATGGTTTAAAAAATTACAAAACTTTTTTACCTCAATTTAAATATTGTAATACAAAATATCCCAAGTTGTTAACGTGACCCATGATCTGCTAACAAATTCAAACATTAAAAATAATCTAAGAATAGCGTTCTGAATTTAAAGCGATACTGGTTTTAATTTCTAGTAAATTCGAAGTTCACAATTCTGTAAATCAAATGAAATCCCTGAAAATAATCTCGGGGCTCCTCGAGTTGCGAGCCCATAGGCAGTTGCTACATTGCCTATTGGTAATCCGGCCTTTGCTTTCAACAGAACATGTATTCTGGGCTTAGATTGATGTCTTGAAACAAAGTTGCTTCTGCTATCCTTTGAATCCTTGCAACAGAAGAAACGAAAGAAAATGAAAAACAATTAATGTTA
>BGPR01003797.1:45519-59606 GCA_013235015.1 Araneus ventricosus | reverse complement strand
AATAAAATAAAAATAAAGGCCGCGGTGGCCCAGTAGTAAAAAAGAAATGTAATAAAATAAAAATAAGGGGCGCGGTGACCTAGTGGTATAAAAGAAATGTAATAAAATAAAAATAAGGGCCGCGGTGACCTTGTGGTAAAAAAAGAAATGTATTAAAATAAAAGCTGCGGTGGCCCAGTAGTAAAAAAGAAATGTAATAAAATAAAAATAAGGGCCGCGGCGGCGTAGTGGCAATGTCTCTTTTTCAGGACCTGAGGATTACAGGTTCAAAACCCGGTTCCACCGAAGATCCGCCGCGAATGTGCGTCTGTTGCACGCCAAATCATGCATAAAAGGCTAAATCCTCTCCCGCTGATGTGGTGCAGAAGCTTGAAGAAGGGGCCCCAGATCAGGCGCCGCCCCACTGCCCCACCGCGAGAAGAACCCCTGAGCAGAGTTGCCTCAAATAGACGAGTCGAAGAAAGGAGGGATACATATATAAAATCACCCGCAACATTTGGCAAACTGAGCGTATTTCCGTTAGGCGAGGAATTCGTTTTCGAAAGAAGCACAAAAAAATTAGACTTCCATCGGTTCTGTCTGCGCCAAATGAAATAAAGCTCTTTCCTTCACCCCCAAAACGCAGTGGAATATCCAGTTTCCATAACGCCCCTCACCGGCATGTCTGGTGTCTAGGGATTTTCTCGTGGCGGTAGGACAGTAATCACTTGGCCGTGCCTCAAAATTCCAAAGTCTGTTCCAAAATATCCCTCGTGTTGCTTTCAAAACGGGACTTAATATAACTAAACTAAATGAAAAAATACATGTATGTGAATATAAAAATCTCATTAGTCGAGGATTTTAAAGGAATGCAGATCAATACTGAAACGTAAATTATTTTCTTGATCTCGGCGATGGAACGTTTTATATCATAGTCACGCCTTGTACTGCACTTAAAAGAATATTCGCCAAAAACTGTGAACTGCTGCCTTCAGAGCATGTAAATATATCTATTAGATACGAAAACAAAAATTGTCATTATCTTTTTCTACTCATGCTTAATGTCATTATTTTTTTCTACTCATGCTTGCATCCTTAAAAAAATTCGAAGCAATTTTCTGGAACTTCTCCTTGTCTTTTAGTATAAAACTAAGTAGAAAAGTCATACATAAACACGAATTGTTTCACTTCTATTGTTTCTTTTGTGTGTTCCAACATGAATAAATTTCATTCCGTTTTCTTAAATCCTGCTTCATTTTACGATGGGAAAAATTCATCGTGGATATTTCGATTTTTTACTATTAGTTACTTATTTAAATCACTTTTCGATCAATATAATTGTGCATTTTTTTTTAAGTCTTACACGGTTGAAATATTCGAAACCTATGACGTATTTGTAAGACAGTTTGCGTGTTCAAAAACATTAATGAGATAAGTTTAAGAAAATTCTACAGTTCACTCTAACGAGACAGAATCTAAATCCTGGAATAAAATTATTTGAATATCCACACATTAACAAAATCAATTAATCTGAAATTTCCAAGTATAAGAAAATTCTTGCTGAAACTCAGTATAGACATCTTTCATATGTCTAACCATACAACAACAGTATCTCAGTTATTCACTTTCCAAGAAAACATTGAAAGCACTATTTACTGAAGAGAAACCCAAACAGGTTACTCGGCTTAAGAGCATGTTTCAGTCGACGAATCCTAAAAGACGTATGGAACCTATTAATCATGCAAAGAAAACAAATTCAAAGCATTCAATTTCCCTAGGTAGTTCGGAAAAACGAATATTTCTGAAGACAAGTTGATAGATTTCTTGGCGGAGTTTGACAAATTGACCGGCAGATGCTCACGTCATTTGTGGAAATAACGAATACTGATTTCTCTTCAAAGGGACTTCCGAGTTATTTGGAACAGCAGTCGTCTGCTAAGTTAATTGGAATATATAGGTACAATCAAGTTAAAGTAGTAAAAATAAAAGGTTTGCAAAATGCGAAATAATAAAATTGAAAAAACTTTGCAAGCTCCGTTAAGTCGAGGTAAATAATTTAAATGCTTGTTAAGATTTTTTACTGAATTCATTTGTTGATGAAACCATGAAGGATGTGGTTACGGCAGAAATTTTAAGCGGAAATCTGATCATTATAAAGGTAAACTTTAAAATAATCAAACATTTGAGTTTGGAAATGTCTTTGAGTTTTAATTTGAAGTATAATTCCAAAATTTAGTTCTGTTTCAACGTTTGAACACCGAAGTTTTGGAATTGACATATTAAGAGAGTAAACGATTTTATTATTAAATAAATCTAGATATTGATCTGAAAATTTCGAAGGTTCTAAGCTTTTCAAATTAGATAGACGATAAAAATGTACTTCATTTTCTCTTAAAGAGATATAATCCTGGCATTATAAACAGAACTGTTGCTAATTAATGTTAAATGATAATGAGTTAAATGATGAAGAACTTTATATTCGCAGCTCACATCTAATGCTGGGCCATGAGAAATCTCCTATCTCCTTTTGATATCGTTTCCTAGAGCTGCTAGAACCCTAGATCTTTTTGTGAACATATTGAGATCTTCGGGATACTAAACATGCCATATATGGGATAGTGCATATGCCAATATATGAGACATCTTTGAGATGTGGTTTATGACGTACGGAAGCTGAACCCCATCGCACAAAATGGCGATGGACAGTTTACAATGTTGGACTCTGCTTGAACGATAAGAGGAACTGTTTTCAACATGATCATCAAAAATAAATCAAGACATATATTCCCAGGGGTGTAATGGAGGGGGTACGCGGGGGAACGGCGTACCCCCATTGGTTTTTTGATAAAATCCCATTTTTTCGTCAATTTTGCAGTTTTTTATTAATTGTAGAATTTTCATGTACTGTAAAATTTTTTTTGTTCTTTTAAAGTTGGTTCAAAAGTAAAAGTTCTGTGTGAAATATCATTTCTTGCTGCTGCTGCAATGCTGCAGGCATATTTAACTGAAAACGTTGATGACGTTGTGAATGAAAACGTTTTTCTTGAATTTTTGTAAATATATCTTTAAAGTTTAAATGGAATAAAAATGAATAGTGATAACTGTTTTTTATTTAGCATTAAATTATGTTATGAATTTATATTAAATGGGAAACCCCTTACTTTAAAGTGATTATAATTTAGAGAATTTTAAACCAAATGCAGTTAGAAACAAAAGTTTCTATAACAATTCTACATGTTATTTTCAAAAAAAATGTACATAAATGTTGGAATTTTTAGCGTTCTCCCACTGAAACATTTGCCACTACAACACTGTATATTCCTAGTGGTTTTGTAGTGTAACTACCATATTTTCTATAATAATTTTTAAAAATTCACTAAATATTTCGTTGTTTATACTAGTTATTATCAATATGTTAGCCATGTAACAGGAATGTAAATTTATTTACTGACCACTTTTGGGGGGAACCAAAGGGTTAATGATGAAGGCGATATCTGAACCAACCCACGCACATGGCGAATCTCAGATGCAGTCAGTTTCGAGCGGTTGACCCTCCGGTCCTGAAGTCGCTATTGCTACCAAGTCACCGTGGTCCTTTCTATAAAGAGAGTAGGCTTTTAACCCTGTTCAGTTTGAACAAGAAAAAAATCCCAAGAGGTCTCCACCTCCTTGATACTCAGTTTGGACGGACAGCGGAAGTCTGGAGACCCCCGTTTCGTCCCCTTCTTGGAACGCTTTAACACTTTTCTTGTAACACCTGCTGTTGCAATTCAAACTCTGACTCATATGGCGCGAGACATTCTGACTCGACTTCGCTTGCGTTAAGCGGGTTTTTATTCCATTCTGTTAAATCTGTTTTCATCGTGAATCTTATCAATATATTTTGTGAAATAATACAAAATCTTCGAAGTTAAAGTGCTGTTTTCGATAAATGTAATGAAATGTCAACGAATACAAGAAATGAAAATTTATCCAGTAGATTAATTTGGCGTGCATCGCTTTGAATTATTAATGGAATTTTATTACAGTGAATTTGGCTATCAACTCTACAACCGGATGAGTACAAACTTTGAATCAAGTTATTTATATGTTCTTTATACTATTCTACAACCCTTTCAAGGGCGGTGGTTTCGGCTTTTTTTTTCCTTATCCAGGCGGGAGCCTTTTGATGAGTTATCAGAAAAAATGTAGTAATTTTAGTATCTAATAAAGAAAACAAATGGCAGCCCCAATTCTTTTCATTTTCCTTAGTGATTTACACCGTCATTAACATCGTTTTCACGAAAAGAAAATGAATTGCTTGTGCTTCTGAAAGAGTTAATATTGCTTTTTTTTCTTCTCCATGATGTTATTTGCTTTTTATTGACAATATTTTGGATTAATGAATCTTCTTTTTTTTTAATTCAATTAAATTTTCACTTTGTATATAAAAGAAAACTGTTTTCAGATGAAATGATACATTTCATGGGGTTGTTAGTAATTTCGTAGTTAGTATTAGAAAGATTTAGTAGTTCGGTTCGAAAAAATACAAACGATCTTTCTATAGTGACGCACCTTTCGAAAAATCCGTTTTCTTTCAACAAACTATTGATAGCTGCTGTATGAAAATAAACTTAACTGTTTTCAAGAAGATTATTCATATGGTTTGTAAAGACCGCGTAAGCTAGATATGCTTAACAAGTTTTAACTGATTCTGTGCAAATTCACTCTTCTCTACGCATTTTGATATAAGGAAATCTCAGTGATTACTTCGTAAATTGAATGCACTCAGAGACCACGAAAATACAAGCGGGAATAAAATACGCCAAGCAGGCTCTAATGCACAATATAGTACGTTTTATGCATCATAGTATATGAGGAAAGCCGAGTTTTCATTTTGAACGCCTTTTTTCGTACGATTGAAACCAAAATTTGATACAGATCTAAAATTAGGGTTAGAAGACCATATACCGAATAACATTTATGAAAGTTATTTTACTTTGGAGTTATCGTAATCAAGTTCTTACTCTGATGTAAATTAGCCAATATCCGCCTCCGGACATTGGGAATTCCTTTTGTCTAGTGGTTAGGATCTTCGGCTCGGAAACGAAAGATCCCCGTTTCTATTCCGCCGCCAAAGTGGTGACTCGCGGACAAAGAACACGCAACAACAACTTTCAGTCCCACTAATAGATGGCAGCACCAAAAAAATCAGGTTGATTCCATTTTCTGCTACATTCACCAGATGGCAGCACTACAACTCTTACAGCAACGCAGCTCTCCCAATTCAAAGCCTATGACACATTTCATAGCACAAAAGCCTGTGGCACATTTCATAGCAAAAAAGCCTGTGGCACATTTCATAGCAAAAAAGCCTGTGACGCATTTCATAGCACGCAAAGTCTATGACCATTTCATAGCACAATGTCTGCACGTGCCTGCGCACCACCAATCTGGGCAGCAATCTGCGCATATGCACGCAGCACATCGCTTCCTTGATATTCAGATAATATCAAACAAGCTGGGGATTGCTCCTGTGGCGCACCGTGCTACGCCATCTTACTCTGATGTAAATTAGCCAATATCCGCCTCCGGACATTGGGAATTCCTTTTGTCTAGTGGTTAGGATCTTCGACTCGGAACCGAAAGGTCCCCGTTTCTATCCCGCCGCCAAAATCACATGGAAAAGTATGTACAGAACGCAAAACAATCACCTCTTTGATGGATTTGGACCAAAATTTGGTAAGGATCTGCAATTCTGATGATAAATATTTGTACCAAATTTTATTCATTTAGCTAATTAAGTTCTTGCGTTAGCGTATCTACATGAACACGGACAGACAGATTATCCGTGGACAGGTTTCGTCCAAAATTAGACAGTAATCTACAAATTTGGTGTGGAGACCACATGCCGAATTTAATTCGTCTTGGTTAAACCATTTTTAAGTTATTGTGTTCACAGGTAGATAAAATTCTGTTCCAACGTGTAGATTCATCAAAATCTCTAGGTCGAATTTTTCGACGATTACAATACTTTCTCTTTGTATACTTCGTATACGAGAAAGTAAGAATTCAAACTATTTTCTGCACCGATGGCCCACAGTTTCGCAACAAAACTCCAGAAACGTTTTAACTAAGGCATAATCAACGCCCTCCTATATGATAACCCTGCTAGCAATGATGAACTATCTAGACAGAAAGACTGCACCTGCATTCCCCAGGTTCGATATCGAGCGTATTTCTGGTGACAAATTGGGGCCGGCAGCCATATTTATTAATGTATAACGACTCGCATTTCTGGCCTTGCCGAATAAAAAATATGAGCCACTAATGAGTGGCGTACCAACACAGATGTCAGTGGAGGAGATACTGAAAGAAATCTGAAAATGATCTTAATTAATTTCTCTGACTGTACTTTCTAAGAAATAGGCGAAAGAGGAGAAAACTTTTGCCTGCTTAGTGAAAAAATAACGTCTTTATTTTACTTCATACTTTGCTAGACTCTTGTAATTGCTAGTATTAGCTCAGCGCATCAAATATCGTTTGATAGTCATACTGTGTGTAGACTATTTTGTGTTTTATTCTATAATAGAATAGCAGTGACACGGTCTCTAGGCTCAGGAATGTGGGCGTGGCTACGACCCACCAGACAGACCAGAGGAGAGGAACCAGCGCGTGTGGGGAACAGGAGAGGGTTTTTCCTTAGAATTCTGAGAATAACAGGGAAGAGAGTGCCGAATAGATTTTCCCTTATCTTTGAAAGAGAAAGTGTTTTTGAGATCTCTCTTCCTTTTGCGTACTTTTCTGTTAGTGGGTCATTATTTGTTTCGGTCCGATTTCAGCGATTAGTTTTGATTTAAGTGTTGGAAAAACAATATTGTTTACTTTTAATATTCTTATATATTTACATCTAAAATGTACAACATATTATATTTTTTTCATTTTTTTCTTAAGATTTGCACTCATCAGTTCAGCATTTTTTTTTTTAATTTTGTATTTTGGTAATGCATTTTTTTCTGTTAGTGGATTTTGAATTATTTTTACCCGGATGAAACAAAAGTAATTGTTAAAAATAAAGTTATTAACAAAACGAATGTTAATGTCAATTGATTGTCAATTCTGCGTTTCCTGCTTTTTTTAAACTTAAGTACTCTGCTAATGTTCATGAGATTTTCAACTATAACTTTCGTTATTACATTTGTGACAATCAGCTCCGAGAAATTGTTGCAAACTAAAAGCCCGTCGAAGACGAGCAAAAATCTTCTAGCTTTACTATAATTGCCAATCTTTAAATAAGCGCGTTAAATGTCATTTGATAATGATACCGTCATATTCATCTAGTTTATTTCATTTCTATGTATATTTCATTATGCAACAATATACTATATCCTATAATCTGAAATTTTTAACTTATTTCATTAATTTTAACGCCACTGATAGGTTTCTATTCAGAGACACAACAAACGCAAAAGTTTTTAATATATTCCGTCACCACTTTCATTGTCACCATGATAATACCAAAATCTATTCCTCCATGCTTTAGAACAGCATTAATCAGCTTGGAACTAAATTTGTATTACATTATGAAAAAGTATGAACCAGGCCTTTTCATATTGCGATTCGTTATTCTTTTTATATTTTCTCTACATAAGAATGAAGTTTTTAGAAATGCCCAAGGTTTTAAAAGTAAGACATCATTTTCTTATTACTCTGAAATTTGTTGCGTTAATAATTTGTTAATTCCTCAAAATATAATAAATCGGATTTGATTTTTAAGATGCGAATAAAAAGTAGAATTTCTGGACATAATGAATTTATAAGGAAGTTCTGCTTAGAAAACATTATACTGAAACCTTTATCTTACACGAAGGATATGATACATTAAAAACGTCAATAACTCAATTACAACTTAATATTTTTCAAAAGCATTTCTTCTAATGTTAAATAAAAGAGCACCTTGAAATAAAAGAAATTTCGATTAAAATGAATTCCCTCACTTTCATCCGTAAACATCTTTAACCATAACTGTCACTTTTATTAGGTCATAATGACGGAATAAAAGGGAAAACTTCGATCAAAATTTCCCCCCGTCACTTTTCATTCCTAAACATGTTAAACTATCCCTCCCATTTTTACTAAAGCATCCTCCAAATCGATGATACATTTCTTCCCTTCCACTTCTATATCCTTCAGCATGCAAAATTCATTTCAGATTATGACAAGAAGGGTTGTTTAAAAGTAAGCAAAAACGCGTTGGAGAGACAGGATTTGGGAGAAAAGAACTGAATTTTAAACTAGGTGCCTGGACTGGATAGAAGCGAAACGGCCTCTCTCTTTCTTGACAGGATATTGGAGTAACAAGATCCACGAGCGAGTAAAGAAAGCAGCTGTGGAGAGATCAACTCCTCACGCTCGAAATAGCTACTTCAAGTTCTCCTTCTCCCAACAAAATGAGGTTGCCAGAATGAGGAAAACAATCTTCGCCAAATGGCGCCAAATCTACCGTATTGATGTAGTTTGGTTCTTATAAGGGAAATAAACAAAATATTTGTGAATTTAATGTCTTTTTTAAAGGTTTGAATATTAAATTGCTTTGAGATCTTCATTCTTGGCATCATATGCAGTAACGCAAAATCATTTAAATGGATATGGGACTACGAAAAGATGTCTCACCAGTGGTATCATCATGAGGAAATTTTAAGCAATTTTTTTTTAGATTGGTATTAAATAAGTCTTACTAGGTAGTTGTTTGTTAGATCAACAACATTCTGCAAAGCTGCTATTTTCTTGTCCCGACGAATATTTTCGAATTTGTTCCATTTTTGTCTACTCCAAATTTAGTGGGCAAGTAATTTTCTATTTTTTGATATTTCTATGAATTTCAGCTTTAAAATAACACGGAGAATCAAATTACAATGCCACTTTTAAATTTACTTTCCAATTAATACTGTTCCTACCAAAGCAAACGTTTAGGTTATGATTTTGGAATATGTATGGTACGAAACAGTGATACACGTTGCACAATGATTCTCCCTGAATAATTCATAAACCACATTTTTTTAATTTTTGTCAAAGGGAACCTAAACATTTAGGTTTATTTTGATGTATGAAATTAGCATTTCTCTTTTCAAGAAACACCATTATTTTGTGAAGGAAAGCTTCAAGCCATCTCACACAGCTTTTAGCCTTGCAATCTTCTCTACTAATAATGAAGGAAAATGCGTGTGCGTGTATGTGTGTGTGTGTTGGTTCTCTACAGGGCAGACCGTTGAATCTAGAGCTACAAAATTTGACTCAAACATACTTTCGAGGGTGGGAATGTGCATCTCGGGGCCCTTTTTTGAAATTTTAATTAATTACGAATTAATCAAAATTTTAGCGTTTTTCCTTAATAACTTACACAATTATTACAGCACAAAAATCATTTTTACACTTTATGAAAATACAAAAAATTACCTTTTTAATGATATTAATTAAGGTGCCGTACAATGTTTTCTCGGATTTTAATAAATTTTTAAAAATATTTTTTGGCATAATTTACAATATTTTTCATTGTTGCAACGCAACTCAAATTGTTCTCATTGTTTAAATAAATATTTAATTGCGTAGTTTTCTTTCGTTATTGTAATCTAAGATAATATCCTAATACATTTCGCTTTCATATTTTATTACTTCAAAATGTTTGTGAAATCCGTAAACCAAGCTATCCGAGATATTGCTTTGCTTACATTAAGAAATACATCAAGTAAACTGAATGGTTATGTTTACTATGTTTTCGTTCTTTTTTCAGCATGTTTTAATCCAGCTAACATGCCACTAGGTCATAATATGTGCTGCGTCATTTTAATGTTGAAATCAAATGCATATTTTACAAGCGGAATAAGAAAGTAAAAATAGTACCAACAAGCTGGTCGCCGTAGGCGGCTAGTTTCGTAATAAAGGTATTATAAAAGAGTTTCAGTAATTTTTTTTAAAAAATATGTTTCTCAATACATTACACGATGGTTTCTTTGGTGCTTTTTTGAAAATGAAAAATGAAATTCGAACCTCTAGTCCGAAACATCATAGCATGATAATGTTTTAGGCTTTATTCGTCTGGCTTGACTGCATCAGCCGTTGCAGTCTGTACATAAAGACTTTTACATCACCGCAATTTACAGAAAAAATGTCAGCCTAAAAATATTATCATGTTGAAAAAGTATTCAATATTTTGAAATATTTCAAAGCATTAGTTGAAGTGTTGATTCGTAATAAACTGAAAAGACTAATATTTATTTTCATTTAATTGCGCGAGAATTACTAAAATGTTCAGAATGATTATTCACAATCGTGCTATTCTGTTTTGCGGTTATATAAAGGGAAAACATTGTTAAAAAATTGTGTTTGAAGTAAATTTTGAAAAATATTGAAACTACTTGAAAAAGTGCACGAAAAATAATTGGCTAAAAAGCTAATTTTTTTAAATTTTAAAATGGTTTGTGCGTGAAAATATGCTCCGAAATTATTGAAAAAAATGTTGAAATTTCAACTAATCTTTAATTAATTAAAATTTTGGAAACACCTTCTTTAGTGAATACCTAATACTCAAGACTACGTGATACAAGCTAAAGGATACAAGATACAAGCAACTACGTGCCAAATTTGGTAGTTCTAGGTTCAACGGTGTACCCTGTAGAGGGTTTTAAATGATTTTTGTATCACGCATCATGCAATTTAGAGAAAATATACAAGCTCAAATGTATTGTCGTGTTAAAAATACATCAACCAATTAAGTTTATTCCCACAGTGGTAGGAACTAAACTTTAACTGATTTTTAAGAAATTCAGGCATAAAAACTGTTGTTGAATCTTCTAGATTTAGAGAAATGTCCATTTTTAAAGAAAATGTAGTAGCATAATGTTTTAAGTATTTGTCTAACAGCTCTTAGTTTAGAGAATTAGTTTCATTCACATACTGTTTTTATTATCTGTAGAGTAGAGTAGATAGGAAAAATTTTGAGACGTATGCTCGTTAAAAGCTGCTTTGTCTCGATTTTAGTAAGGGAAAATTGAGAGTAAAACGGCTCTACTACGTTTGTAAGGTTTACTTATCGAGCCATTACCTAATCCACAGACAAAAATATTTCAGGACGAAATGAAGAGGGCTCCTTGAAAGCTGATAAGTAATTATTTAATGATCATTAAAGATTATTTACAGTTATATGCATTTAACATAGAAAAGACAAGAAAAAATTTTCCGGTTCAACAACACCGGATCTCTTCGCGTGTCTTATTCACTCACACAGTGTCAAAGAGCCATCTCCCAGAAGGAGGGAGGCAGCGCCATCTACCGGATAAATACATCTCTTACAAGAGCAAGAACTTTGCTTTAAATTGATTTATTGGTTGATTAATGGGAAGTGAAATACAGAAATTATTTCAATGAAAACTCAAACGGGATTCATTTAGCTAAAATAAAAATGTTCAGAAGAAGTTTTACCCATTTGAAAAAAAGCGAAAGGGGAAAAAGGTTCAACGTTGAATGTGACGCAGAAAATTAATGATGAAAGTTTTCTTCTTTGCTTCATCTGAGAGATCAAACATCTATGGGAAAGATAGTGGAAAGCAATCAAAATTAAGTCTTAAAATTTCTCTTTCATTTTCGTATTTTATGCAATGAAATAAAATATGTTCCATCTGTTCTTCTTGCTTGCACGTACTGCAGAGAGGAGACGAAGTTAAGTGGAATTGAGAAGATTAACGTTGGAAGGATATATTTTGGTTCTGAAACTGGACAAAAATGATCTATGATTCTATTGTACGACATTATTTATTATCTGTAATAAATAAACCGTTTTCCAAAAGGATGTCATACATCTTACCCTTTTCTAAATCTAATAATGAATTTTATAAGTGTTTATTAACTTGGCAGACTTAAGAGCTACCAAAAATTAACAAAATTTTCTGAACTGTGTCTATTCATTCCACACTGAGAGGTGACTAGAAACCCAAGTTTTCTTATTTTATAGAGATATTATAATACTGAAACTTTTGTTAAACCAAAAAGAATGTGTTACTATTGATGATGAACATAGTTTTCTGGTATAAGATAAATGTATATGCGAAAACGAAATAATTTAATACATTTATAAACATTCCTGCCAATGAAAAGCTGATATTAAACTTAAGTTTATAATAACTGTAGTTTCTAATTTAAATATTTTCATCAATCCGATATTTTTCTGATAATTAAGCTGCATTCATAAACACACAAAAATGCTTTTCTGCCGAAATAACTTACGATGAAGTTATTTGAAATGAAAAGAAAGTGTAATCCAAATTTTTGAAGTCCTCATACGTGATTTGCATTCAAATTTATTCAAAGCGGTATCACTTTAAGGAATTAATTATTCATAGAAGATTCTTAGCTTTCTTAAAAGAGACAATAAAATTGCAAGATACATTTTTAAAGAGAAAAGTATTAAAAGATTAAAGAGCTAAAAGATTTTCTACTTAAGCATTCAAAATAACTCAAATTTAAGAATAAACACAATTTTCTTTTATTTTGAAAATCTCAAAGATTTGCTGAAGTAAAAATGTAGAAACTTCTAAGTTGCAACTAAATCAAAGGTGAGAAAGAAATCAACCGTATTTCAAAGTTAATGAGAAAACGAAGTTTTATACCGGTATATCAATTGTTAAAAAATATTCTCTCACATTTCTGGAACTAAGAGTTATAGCAAAATTTCTTTTTAAACAAACGCCAGCATATAACTTCACAATTAAAGAAATCTTACGGTGAAGTTACAGAGTAAATTAATTCTAAAGAAAAAGAATGCAAACACGAAGGATTAAATTATTCATGAACGCAGGAAAGATTTCAAATAGACGATATTTTTCCCGGTTGATTAACTCTTTCCGGTGCAAGGCATTAAAATTTTTGAAATATTATGGAAAAACGTCATGAATGGGTTTAGTTTATTGTCAAGACATAGAATCTACAAAAAAAATTTAACTTGCATCATTCCGAGGGATTTCATACCCCTTTAGGGACACCCCTTCATATGAGGACGCCTTTAGATACAGGCACCTTGATACGCTCAAAAACTATTTTTCAATCCTAAAGAAAATTATAAATTGAAACTTAAAGAATATTGGAGGAAAATTGTCGAGTGAATTTGCTAAAATTGTAAACGCCAAGAACTCCAAAAATTTCGTATCGCTGAGTCAAGGAATTTTCAAATTTTTAATCTCTGATATTTCCGATTCGTAAGATAAATTTCATTGTGCCGCCATCTACATTCTAAAAGGAGTACTATTTACTGCCCTTTCTTGCATATTTCTGGGTTTCAAAGTGGATTGGGATTTTTTAAGAAAATTTTAAAGTTGGTGTCTTCTTTTGTGACCACTGCCCTGGAAAGGGTTAATAAGTTATTCGAAACTTCTTTTCTAGCTTTGCCACAATATCAGCAAAAAATAATCAAATCAAAGTCTCGCCAAATCTGTAACAGATGACAAAGAGCGTGTCTTAGGTATTAGAAAAAGAGTTTTGTTTTCCCCTCCTCTCAGCTTCGGTTGAATTATATGCTCGTATTTAAGATCAGTTTTTTTTTTCAATTTTATTTTCAGTAAAAATAATGTCGAAATGAACCATGAAGGAATAAATAAAGTTAATAAGAAACCGAAAATTGTGAAGTATGATATCTATCAGAAAGTTTCAACATCCAAGGGCAATGCCTTCTCTGAGATGCACAATTTTGTCAGGTTGTCGCTTGATTTTACGTTTATATTTGAGTTAAAACAGCTGGTTTTTCAGTACTGGTCATACAAATCAGAAACACACGAGCCATGCCATGCATATTTGCTCGAGAGAGCACAGTTTAAAGGGAATATGTCTGATTGTTGCCTATTATATTATAGAATAGAAACAATGTTAGTGCCAAATCCTTTTGACGTTTGATTTTACTTTTATTTTGAGTATGAACACGGATGCTTTTTCAGTACTATACAAATCAGAGAGATTTGAGCTGTCTTCGAAGATGTATATATATGTACTCGAGAGAACAGGAATTATAGGGATTATGTCCAGCTGTTGCATAGTGTATTTCTGAAAAGAAATACAGATAGTGTGAAACATTTGAAAGTTGTTTT
>BGPR01003797.1:16311-45133 GCA_013235015.1 Araneus ventricosus | reverse complement strand
ACTATTTATTTTTTTATTGTTATCCAAGAATTAAGAGAAAATTAGGAATCTAAGAAACATGAAAAACCTCTGGTTGAAAGAAATGTACTTTTTGAAACATGAAAAACCTCTGGTTGAAAGAAATGTACTTTTTGAAACATGAAAAACCTCTGGTTGAAAGAATGTACTTTTTGAAACATGAAAAACCTCTAGTTGAAAGAAATGTACTTTTTGAAACATGAAAAACCTATGTTCGAAAGAAATGTACTTTTTTAAATATGAAATATTGAAACAGACCTGGCGATTTTTTTTCCAACCAATTACACCAACAGAGGATTTATATCTAGTAAAAAGCAACGAAACTCACAGTGTTATTTTGTAAGAAATGAGAATTTATTCTCTCAGCGCGTAATTTTAAGAAACGAATTATTTCAGAACCACATCAATTTGTTTAAAAATCTGTCCTCAATGTTGCAAGGAAAAATGGATGTATCAACTTAGTACAGAGTAATACAGCGTGCGATTAGCTATTCGATGACATGCATAATAGTTTGTCGTGTGATTGTGCCAACCATGTGAATTGACTCCGTTAATTCTTTACAATAAAAGATGACCACATTTAAAGCTAAAAGTCTTATTAAGCACAATCTAAGCTACGGCTTTTGATCTTACAATTATATAAAACTAATTCATATTAATACCCATGCCTGATACATTATTCCAGTATTCCTGATAATTGCTAATTCAGTTTTATACCTAAATCCAGTTTCTTGGATAACATAGTACATTTTCTTTCTGTATTATGTTTCTTAAGATAGAGTATATAAAGGTAACGTTCTTACATGATGTTACAATGAATCAGAATCAACCGTTAGAGAAGCCATACAGAATCAGAAAAGTTTGAATTGATTTGATGCAGTTTAGTGACTTAAAAATCAGTTTTTATTATGCTGCGCCAAGCATATGAGGTTGTCAAAACTCTTGCTTCAAAATTTCAATTCATAAATTCCGTCATAATTCAATGACTTGTCAAGCAGCATATACTCTAAAAAATTTAGTTACCTCAGTATAAAATTGACTTTGAAACCTGTCCAAAAATTCACATAAAATAGTAAAATCGATCAGTTTTAAGAAAGTAAATTGTTGAGGATGTGAAACTGAAGACTGAAAGCAGCGAATGTGTAGAAGACTGAAATGCGGGTATTCTATCATAATGTGGAAAACCAACCTTGGGCGTTGGGATAAATCAAAATGGATGAAAGCATCGCAGCTTAAAAGGAACAGGACCATCCATGAATTAGAAAGCTAGTGGAATTTGTCTGGTATCTAAACTAATGAGATTCATTCATGGCTCTTCGGGCTCACTGATACGAGTATAGTTTGTGTTACAATAGAAAGTTTCGACAGCAGTTGTACCATTTGAACTGGAGTTTAATGCTTACTTCTAATACCTTTGGAGAAGAGCGTCTGTAATTCCTCCCAGAAGTATTCCATATCAACTTAGCGTAGCGCTTTGTGTCGCCCGAGTAAACTTAGCAAGATGAAGTACTGTTAAATGGAGGTTTCAGAGTTAAAGTGAACGAAATCCATGAGATTCATTTCTGATAAAACAGATCTCAAAGTTGCTTACTCTATTAGCACGAGATATTCTGCGACATCGCCAGGATGTTGGTACGATATTCCGAATGCCATACCACAGGATAAAGATATTGCACGAATATTGTTGGACATCTTGTACTAATAAGGTAACTGTGTGACTAATATAATAGACCAGCGCCTCTCCCACGAACATACCGACAACTAGTCGTACCAAATAGTTCTCGCCTGCGAGTACTCAAATACAGTGAGAAAATAGTCGCGACCTTCAATTTAGATGTACAGTGAAACCTCTCCGAACGGCCACCCCTGCATAGCGGCCACCCCTCTTAACGGCCAATTTTTCGTGGCACGGATTTTTCGGCCCATAGACCTAATGTTAAAATAACCCCTAGCAACGGCCACCCAACCTCTCTGAACGGCCGCCGGTAGTATCGCCCATCCCATTTGACAGACGTAAAGGTTAGAGATTTACTTTTTAAACTGAAAAACGAACTTGAAAAAATGGTTTTATCCGAGAAAGGTAAAAACTTAAAACAGTCACAAATTGTATCCTTTTTCAAAAAATGTAAAAAATTATTAAATAAAGTACTATTTTCTTTTTAGATAAGTCTCAAACTTCATTTTAAATAAGAAATATGTGTCAGACTTGTTTATATATGTATTATAGCAATTATCTTGTAATTGTAACGAAAACCCTTCAGAGCGGCCACCCCCTCTGAGCGGCCAATTTTTCTCGGAACGGAGGGGTGGCCGCTCAGAGAGGTTTCACTGTACCACCAAACGCCGAGTGAAACCAAAGGGAATAATTTCTCACCATTTCCGCGAGTGGCGAGGAGAGGAAACGATCGACCAATCAAAAGAGAGCACTCTTTCCGATTTCGAAGCATAAACAAACAAATCGACTGTCGAGTCGGCCTGTGAAGTATATTGTTTTAATGAAAACTACTTACTTTTGTTCAAATGGTTGTAGTTATGCAGTTTTTACAGCATAATCAAACGTATAATTTGTTAGATAAGTGGTTAATAAGTGAAGACACAAAGTCTTCAGACACAAGTTCTTCAAAACAGCGCACAAAGCACTGTTCACAGACAAATCTTTGATATTTCTCGAATATAAATATTTCTTCCTATTGAATCGTATTTTTACGCTTTATGTCACTGTTTTATCTGTTTATTTCTCGAATATGATATGCATAGAATGAATTGACTCTTTATATGAATGTGCTCTGTTATGCAATAAAATATGTTTTGGTTTTTTAATGTTTATTTTCAATACTACACCTATAATCACTGTATCATTTGGCATCTAATAAAGACAAATACACTCCAGAGAGTACTTCACGTTTAAAACATTAAAATAACATTTTTGAATATTCTTTGCAGTTGTTTTTCGTGAAAACTTTGGCAAATAAATGCTCTTATCAATGAAATATGATGTATAATCAATAAGTTTTTAAGAAATTAGCTACTTGTACAATCTTAGCTAGAGTTTTAAATCTAAAACCAATGTTGATTTTAAAGAATATATATTTTTAAAGTAACGAGTAGTTGAGTTTGTATACTTTATCGAGTTACATACCTTATATGTTAAAGGCCCTTGACATTGCATGTTTCCTCATCTGTTGTAATAAAATTAGTCAATTTATTTGTTGTGTTAGTGATTACTGATGACTGCATGTTTTAATGGATGCTATTTTTCACATATCTATACTATATGCGTAAATTCTGATAGATAATAGATTGTGAGTGTAATATTATATTCCAAGTGAAAAATTGCTTCATAACTGAAGTTACTCACATATTAATGTGTTTTTCTTATAGAACTGCAAATAAAATTCATATGATTTACATCCCCCCCCCCAAAAAAACTAAACAGAATGTAGAAAGAGTATAAAACATCAAAATAACATTTTTTCAATATTGTTTAGTTGTTTTTCATAAAATCATAGGTAAATAAATGCTCATATCAATGAAATATGATGTAATCAATGTGTTTAAGCAATTAAGCTATTTTTGCAATCTTAGCTGGAGTTTTAAATCCAAAACCAATGTTTATTTTGATGCATATCTATATTTAAAGTAATGAGTAGTTGAATTTGCATGCTTTATCGAGGAATATATATTAAAGATCCCTGACATTGCATGTTTCCACATCTATTGTAATAAAATTAAGCAATTTATTTGTTGTTATAGTGATTGCTGATAACTGCATGTTTTTGTGCATGCTATTTTTATGAAAGAAATGAAGCACAGATTATTGCACATTATTTCTAGATTATATACAGCAATTCTGATAGATCATAAAATGTGGGTGTATTAATTATATTTCAAGTAAAAAATTGCTTCATAACTGAAGTTTCTCAAATATTACTGTGTTTTTCTTATAGAACTGCAAATCAAATTCATATGTTTCACACACAAAAAAATAGAATTTAGAAAGCTAACTTCAGTTTTCATAAATCAGTTTTTTGAATGAAGACATCTGCATTTTCTGAATACCTCATGTCTATGATTTGGTTTAGTTTTTATGGTGCAAGGACCATGGATTTGATCATACTGCTCATGACTATGGTTAAAATTCATTATGTATATCCATTTCATATTGTTGCAAAAGGTCTCTCTGTGGTGTATGGTGTAAACAGTCGAACACGCAGGATAATGGACAATGAAGGTTTATTTACAAATATGCAGGAAAACACGTAGCACAGGTACAGGAAACAATAGTCCTTGCACAGATTACCAATGTAAATAGACAACAATTCACAGGTAATGACAGTTCAGCACTTTGATATCTAACAGCACAAACAGTCAGCAAATAACTAGTAACGACAATAACAGCTCAGCTCATTAGCTCACACAGCGGATAGAACTCCGAAGACGTTCACGCTTCAAAGTGAAGTAACCAGTCGATCAAAGACGCTGCTCTGGTCTAGGCGCCGTCCTTAAATATTCTCTCCGACAGGCCGTGACGTCACATGGTGTTTTCTCGTGTATTCCCTTTCCTAGTAGAAATATCGAGAAAAGGGTTGCTTTTTCGGGAATCATCTATTTGTCGCCAAGGTCGCCAAGTCTGTCGCCAAATCGCCAAAATGGTCGCCAAGGTCAGGAGTGCCATAACAGACGCTGAGGTCACTCCATGCTTAACCTTGTAAAACTCTCTTCCCAACCATAAGACTTGCATTGCTGGGAAGCGGCTTTCCATGTTTGTAACAATATTGTTTATCCTGCTTTGTACTAGAAAGTCGAAGATAAGGTAATAATCATTCGATTCGACACATGATATGTATTCAGAATATTTATTTTTTATCATACAAATTTATGAACTTGCTGTTTCAGTAGAGTCGTAGAAAGAAATTTGATATAGATTTCTTCTAACACTAAATATTAGGCAAAAAAATGTAAAATAAAAATTCTAATTTTTGTCATTTAAAAAACAATCCTTTTTAATATTTAATTATTAAGTTACTTAAAATGAAAAAGTTTACAAAAAAAAGTTTTGTATTTTTCAAAAAAAAGCTTTTGCAAATAGTGATTGAAATTGAAACATAAAATTTATAATTATTCAAAAACTGGGAATTTCATGAAAAAAAAATTATAAACAGTGATTTAAAATGAAACAATATTTATAAGAACAGGGTATTTTGCAAAAAAAGTATTTGCGAATGATAATTCAAAATGAAACACAAAATTGATAAATACTCAAAAACTGGGTAATTCACAAAATGTTTGCAGTGGTGATCTAAAATGAAACATAAAATTTATACCCCCCTTATCTAAGCTATAAATAACTCTATATATAAAATGATCACTTTGCAAGAAGAAAAGTATTTGCGAATGATGATTTAAAATGAAGCATATACAATTTTATTAAAAATTAGGATTAGAATAAAATATTCCAGAATTTAAATGGGATATGAGAATAATTTACTTTTTCTGGTTGGAAGAAATAACAGAATGGAAAAATAATTTTGAATTCTGTTTTTTATTTTATATAGATAGCACCAGTGAAGCTTTCTATTCATAATTTTCTCGCTATGGCATTTTAGAAGCCAGCCATTCTTTTTTTTTATTTAATGAAGAGTTAATAACTCACTACACACACATTAACATTATGGTAAATCCCATGCTGAAAAGTAAAATAATGGGATTTAAAAAAATCTGCTTGGACCTTTTTAAATGTATAAGTGTACAATGTAAGTACTTTAACGTTGAGAACAAACTTGCCACTGTAAGCAAAATGGGAAAACACATAAAAGAATGTTTGAATGCCCTGTTGATTTAAAGAAGGTTATTGAGAGAGTTCAATAATGAATTTTGTTTTAAACAAATTCCAACTAGATCAAACCTAGAGTTTCAAGAATATTTAAAACTGATGTTTATGATCCAGATGGAACTCTGCCTAGAGAGTAAAATGTCTAGTACATCTTAAAATAACTCAAGAACTTCATGATCACTTTTAAAAACTGTTAGAATTGAAACATTTGCTAGCTTTTTTCATCAAAAATGGCTGCTTCTTTGACTAATTAATCTAAAATAAATTATAACGAAATGTCTTTCGTTTTAGTTTTTATTATAAACTCTTTATTATGTTAAAACCAAAATCAACATCTATTTTTAATTCAGCTAAAATAACTTTTTTTAAAAAGCAGCAAATACATAATTATTCATTCACTACTTTAATTAAAAAGCATTGACATTGAACTCGCTTATTTTATGTGAGATGCATAATGCAGTAATTTTTTTCTGTGATTAAATTTTTTTAGCTTTTATAAAATTAAAAAAAGTTGTAAAACGGTCATGTTTACAGTTTTGTTTTTACCTTACACAACATACATAATGTATAAATATCAAATTACACCCCAGCGCATGTATTTTGCATGAATGGAGTTAATTGAAAAAACCCATTTTGGCTATTATCGGGTAATTACCTAGGTATTTTACATAGTGGGTTGCTCTCTTTTTAGGAATCTCTTGTTTAAATTTATAATTTTAGAATTATTAATGCTGTTTAATTAATCGTGGAATAAATATTGATTTTCTTACGAAAGTAATGTTCAGTCATTTTTATTCAGGTTGCTGTTGCACTGTATAGAAATTCTGAATGTGTTTCAATTCAACACTATATTTTAAAAAAGTATAAAATCGCATAAGTTCGATTTATTGAATAGAACCATTTGGGGTATTTACCTTAAAAATAAATACCCGGATAATTTGCATCACCGATTGGAATTGTTCTTTTTAGTTAAAATTTTTATTTTGATAGGTATTTTTACATAGTTAACACACTGTTTTTATTTATGTCTAAGGTTGAATACAATAAGAATTAATAAAACTAGAATTTTCATTCAAAGCTGGCCCTAAGCCAGGCAAGGTCTAATTCTACAATTTAAGTACAGGGCGCTTTACATCATTTTAATGTTAATAGTTTTTATTTAGTATTATTTGCAAAGTAATAATTTTCCGTTAAGTATTGTGACATTATCTATATATTGCTGTATTAATAATGTTGAATATTGGAATATTCAACTTAAAATATCAATAGAAAATATTAAAATATTTTTAAAGAAAAATACATACAAATTCTAGTATATATACAATTGTGCAAACATTTTTGGATAAAAAAGAATGTTACATTTCATTAGAATTAGCAGGAAAATCTGGTATTCATTTAAAACGCAGTTTCATGTTTTTGTAAACTCTACTTTTATGAAATAGCTTCTATTTATTTCACATTAAAAATTGTTTTCCTATTAATCTACCAATTGAGTTTTTTTAAGGAAGAAATGTTTTTAGCATAAAAAAATATTGTTTAAAAACATTTGTCTAAGTATTTTTTTAGTTTATATTCACCAAAATAAGTCTATCACATTAAATTCTATTAAATGAAAAATAATTTCAACATATGTTTCTTTTAAAAGTAATAAGTTTAATAAAATAATAAGTAAAGTTTCATCAAAGTAATAAAATCAGGATTTAACTCAAATGTAAGGTATGTATGTAATGGCTACTATTGCATAAATTAAAAATTTTTGATGTTTTTTACACCCTGGCTTGAACAAAATTTGACTGACACTGAAAAATTTCAAACAAAAATGTGATTTATTTATTTAAAATACAAACACACACACTACAGAGAGAACTCCAGTTACAGAGTGCAAAAACAGGGTTCCCACTCTACTTTTCAAACTAAAAATAAGCACTTTATAAGGACTTAAATAAAATATTATAAAAGCTGTAATTCACAATTTCATATGACTTTCAATCAAGTGAGATAAGTTCAACTCAGAAGAAAAATACGATGTAAATAATTCATAATTTAAGGCTATTTTTTGTTACATTATACAAAAAATGCCATATTAAAAAAAATTCAAAATAAGCCCAGTCCCATTTTTATAAATGTCAGCAGTTAAAATATGGGCACGTATGTGCATGCATATCAGTAATATGTACACATATTAGAATATAAAATAGGCACAGCAGGGAAAAACAGTAAACTTATCACTATCTTCAAAGTTCAAAAAGTTGCTTATATATATAGTAACCGTAAATTACAGCCCCCGACCTGCCAAGGCACACGGGTTTTCACTGAATGACAGTCGTGCGATAGCGACGAGTACTGAGGTCGGGTCCTAATGGCCAACACAGCCTCACGGCCCAACCCCTCCCGTAGGAGGTATGTACTATCACTGGAGGAGGGCTGCCGCCCCCCTAATTCATGTACCCCGAGGCGGGCGAGTTCCTTCATATACAAACCTGAGCAACTCATCCACACTTAGTGGTGCCCACTTCTATCGGGGAGTCATATATATAGTAACCACAAGTAACAATCACCCCGACTTGCCTAGGCATACGGGAATCTGAATGATGGCCGTTGCAACAGAAACGAGTACTGAGGTCGGGTCCTAATGGCCAACACAGCCTCACGGCCCAATCCCTCCCGTAGGAGGTACGTACTATCACTGGAGGGGGGACTATGCCCCCCATTTCTGTAACCCTAGGCGGAAGTGCCTTCATATGAAACCTGAGCCACTCATCCACATTTCGTGGTGCCCACATCAGTAGGGTAAAATCATATATATAGTAAAAAATCTTGACTTATAAACATGCAACGATTCAACACCAATGCTTATAAAAAATATTGAAAGAGAATAAAGATTACAAAAATGAATGCAACGGAACACAGAAAAATTGAAGCGCATGATAAATTTAGAAATAAGGAGTGTGAAAGGTAAAACATGATGAATTTAAAAAATGTAAACAATTCAATTTAAAAACACCATTAGCATAACATTGGAAAGGTGGCTGTACGTAGCAAAAGGTCTACGAGGTTGGCAGAGGTCCTGTGTTTCAACAAACACCTGAATCTGTTTTTCAGCACCCCGTTACAATGCATCTCCCTCTTGAATGGGCAGTGTTATACTCTTCTTCAGCAGACCCAGAGGAAACTGTAGAATACAGGGTATGCAGATGAAGTTCCTGAGGATAGCCACTGTCTCCTAAAATGAAGAAGTCAAGGTTTAGAGGAAAAAATTAAATAAAAGATAAAAACTTCACAAATTATATAACTGAGATGTTCAGATATCATTTATAAGATTGCCACCTTCTTTATATCAGTTTCAACAATTAGACAAGGGAAAGGTAGTAGAGTCTCCAGGGTTGTGCTGAAGCTATACCTTGGGCATACGCAGCTAATTCGAGGTGGGAGGAAAAGAAAATGAGTCAGTTTTCCAGAACTTTACCAAAGTGTCTCAGAAAACTACTTCTAATAGATGGAAACATAACTCGCACTTCATAATCAGATTTTCATGTTTACCACAACCGATCATAAAAATAATTTCATATGATGCTTATACTGACACACTTTATCCTTTACATTCAGTTTAGGTGTTATAAATATTCTATTTTTTAAATTTTCTTTTGACAAAGTTTCACTGATGCTCAGGTGCATATCAAAAAGCTTTTTTGATTCAAGGTGACAGAATGAAATTGATTTCTGCTTAAGCACAGTTATCGCAAACCTAACTTTGTTGCAAGTTAAGTTTACTCGATAAATTGACAATCATGTGCAGCTAAATGTTATTTCTAACCACCAAAAAAAACAGTTTATTATTCCTCCTCAACTCTTGGTAAGAATTCACAAGTAATATATGCTGCCAAAAAAAAAAACAGAAACTTATACTGTTCTTTTGGAAACTATGCCTTTGAATAAATAATTGCATTTTTTGAAAAATTAATAAGCAACAGGTATTTGTTTGTAAATAATTCATAAAGTACAGAAGATGATACAAGTAGAAAACATAAAATAAATGAAATACAATCATAATTTTAAAAAATTAAAGTGTATTTTTCATAATTATACCTCTGATCATCAGGAAACTTGACATATTTTTTTAAATGATAGTTAGTCATGGCTTCCGAGACTTCTCGAATGCATTGCTGACATTTGAATGAGATACCCGAATGAGAAAATCATTTCCAACTTTTTAGCACTCTTTTTAGAACTTAGCACCAATGAATTTGTTTCCTTACCCTTTCTTTTTGGACACCCAAAAATAGCATATTTATTAAGTATAATTTATTACACAAAATTTTAAGGGGTTATGTGGTGAAACACTGATGCTGTTAAATTTACAACTATTTTAAATCCTTAAATAACCAAGTACAAGATATACGTGTAACCAAGAACTGATTTATTTTTCTTAACAGAACATTGTTTAGTAAGTTGAACCGAGATGAATTACTATATATTAATAAAATGATGATAAAAAATTTTTTCACTTACTTTGATTTCAGTGTTGAGGGCAGTCTTCCTTGTTGTTTTCGGCTCAAGAAAAGGGTTAAGTTCTTGAATGAGCTGAAAAGCTAATTGTTTGCTCAATCGGAAATTAGAAGTAAAATCGTCGTCACTTAAATCAAAAGCGTTACACCTAAAATATTCCTAGGAACCTTCTTGCGCAAGAGCTAACATCAAAACTAGAGCCATCATTCAAAGTATCGCGAAACAAACAACACAACCTTCTCACAAGATAGAGCCCCAGATCTGTCGCTCGCTGATCCGGTAGCGCTTTGACGTCACCAACAATAAAATTCGCGCCACAGCACTGAGAGACGTTAAACAGCATTATTTCAATGTTAGAGCACCTAAATTTCAGTAATTTTAAATTAAAAAAATAATTGTCTTTCTAATTTCAAATTTAATAGCTCTTTGGCGGCGGCGGGATAGAACTGGGGACCTTTCGGTTCCGAGCCGAAGATCCTAACCACTAGACAAAAGGAATTCCCCATGCCCGGAGGCGGATATTGGCTAATATACATCAGAGTAAGATGGCGTAGCACGGTGCGCCACAGCTCTAAAATAGTGAAATAAAATTTGCTATCGATTGATACAAAATTTATCTGGCTATGATCAATAGTTCCCTAGAAATTTTAAATTATATTAATCATAAATTTCAAATTAATTTCCGTTTCTTAATAGAAAGTAGTAAATCACGTCAGTGGTATATTTTGCGCGTGATATAGTTTTGACGCCACGATGCATCTGATTATTTATTGCAATCGTGATGATATAATTTCATATTATTTTTTGACAACGTTTGACAAGCAGAGAAGTGCTTTGTTTTGATTAGAATTTCGAAAAAGAATTCCTTTGAAAATTTAACTTTTGACTTACGTTTGTCAAGATGAGAATTTTATGGTTATTGAATTATTATGTACATATTTTGTATATATTTTTAACTATAATTGAATGTTTTACAATCATGAATTAGTTTACTATATTTTTTACGATTAATACCGGCGAAGAACTCATCGCAAAAAGACGGCGGATGACAAAGGAAAGGAAAGCAAGATGGTTAGCGAGGCAAAGCCAGGAATCGCTGGGCAGGATTCATGCAGTAGATGCAGCCGCTTATAGAAAACGCATCGAAGCCAAAACTCCATCAAAAGCTATCATAAAACATAAAACATATTTTTAATTTATTTGTTTTCAATCAATGATAAACATTTCTCTCGCATATATATCTATTTAAACATGTCAAATTTGACAGGACATTTCTCGAATGAAGAGGCAATTTGTACCCGTCATACCATGACGGGCGATTTTCTAGTTTAAAATAATGGTTAACTTCAAATTTTCCTTATTGCCTGTTGAACACAAATTGAACTATGAACTTGAATCATAATTATACAGAAAACGTAACACTTATACACTATCATGGCAGTTTTAATACAACTTTGGCGAAACATGACATTAGTTCTCTTTAACTCTGAATCCTCCAAACATGTTATAGAGTTATAATTCTTGTATAGCGAGGGTTTGGCTAGAATTGACACAAAAGTTTTCCAGTAGCAGTGGGCAATGTTGAAAACATATTTTTTTATGAATTAAAAATTCTATCTAAGTTTTAAGAAACTGAATTTTTATCTTTATGATATATTTCAGTGAAACACAAAAAACTAGTCTTTTAAAACAATTTTTCACAGAAAATGTGACATTTGAAAGTTAAACATCATCATCATATAACTAAATTACTAATTCAAAGTTGGAACTCTAGTTATGGTGGGATTTATTTTACTGATATATGTAATTAATCATACAGAAACAAATATATGAAAGGAATTATGATATCATATCTCTCGGCTTGCACACCCGAACACCACTGCTCATTTTGATGATTTCCTTTTAATATTTTCTTTTGATGATGAAGTGATTTCTACCAAGCCGGGTTAAACAAATTGGTCCTACGTTCAGATAAATGCCCAAACAGATTTGGTGATTATGTGGAAAAGTGATCGGTAAGTATGCCTCTTAATTCCCTTTTGTTTTTTTCTGTCTATCTTTAATAAATAATTTTTTATTAGCCTTGTAAATTTTTTGGGTCCATTCTCGTACTTAGCAACAATACGAGAACCTTCAAGTGCCTCCGTCTGTTCAAAATAAAATTTTGGAAACTCACTTCGCTTTTTCGTAAATGCAGTGGCGAATCAATGGCTCTTCTTTGTTGGGTAGAATTATTCTCGTTAGAAGGCTCACAGTAAACTGGGTTTGCCAATTAAAGCAAGTGCTGAAATGGAGAATTTATATGGTAATTTTCGAGACTGATAATAATTTGTTTCTGGGGTCTGATTTAATTTTTTCTATCAACGAGATGTATAATTTAGAAACTTAATAAAAGATAATGAATAATTATTTGTTTAATTAAATGTCACAGACCATGATAATGAAATTATACGTATGATTCCTTAGTCGGTTTTCAAACATTTTCAAATTTGTTCTGTTTGAAAATGATTGATAACTGTATCAACTTCTAAACTTTTTTATCCTATCGCTTTGAAATTTATTATCTTTTTATCTTTAATTCAATGTATGTTTCTCTCAATCCCAAAAAATCCAAAATAGTAAGGCAAAAATGTGTCGAAATCTCCGAAAAAGAGTTTATTGACCTCTGTTTCAGGCCATGGGTCGACAAACTTTTTTACATAATTAGCCCAGTGGCGTAGAGAGGTTAAGTGGCGCCCAGGGCATAATATGATAATTTTTCCGCCCCCTAGTCGTCATTATTAGCTTAGAAAGTGGAAATGGGCATGGCATTATCTTTCCGGCCTCACATTATATTTCATCTGGAAAAGTGATATAACCACATTAATGTTTTACCCTGATGTCGCTCCCTAAGTGTGGAGGCAGGAGCATCTTATACCCTCACCCTTGCCCCCACGTCGCTACGTCACTAAAATAGCCATTTTTAATATTATATTTACCAAATTAATGCTTACGAAGCCACAAGTCAACAACTTGAATTATGACATATGGACGAGTTTTCCCAGATAGCAATTTTAGTTTGCAGCAAGCTTGCCACAAATGTGTCATGACAAGAGTGCAACCGAAGTCACCATGAAACGAACTTGCAGCAAGCTTGCCGTGCAAACTTATTGCAAAAACAGAGTACGAAACACAACCCGGGATAGAACTCGCGACCTCCCGGTTCCAAAGCGGAGACGCTAACCATTGAGCCAGTTGAACTCTGAGAGAAGAAGATAGATTTCGCTAATACATCGTTCGATTCGATTCGTATACGATTTATTTTTAACTATTTTCTGGATTTCATTAATTTTTTGAGTTGAGAATATGATTTGAAGTCAAAGAGAGAGCGAGTTTCGCTAATAACTACGTTTTGCTAGTAGAATAAATTATGAAATTAGAGTTCAAAAGTAATTACTTTAAAATGGGACAAAAAGTCTAGTTATTATTGTTCAACAAACACTGACTGTTTTTTAGATTTAATTTTGTTTATAAGCGTTAAAATTTCAACATTAAGAAAAAGGCGATATAGTTTTCTTTAAAGTGAGAGTGATATATTTAGTAAAAAGATGGAAAATGTTTCAAAAAATTTTTTTATAAAAAAGTTATTTTTTTCACAAATTATCATTGATTTATTGAATTAATAAAAAAGAATTACGGTCTAGGAGATGCTAATAAAAATAGGATGTTTTTTAAAACAGAGACAAAGATAATTATCCCTTTATTGTGCTATCTTTGCAGCAAGCTTGTTTTGCAAAATTGCAGCAAGTTTGATTTGCAAAGGAGGTGGCGCTATTTGTCACATCGAACTTGCTACAAGTTCGATTCAAGTTTGAAGCGTCAAATTTTGCCATGACAAGTCAAAATCAAACTTGCTGCAAACTTACGTGCTATCTGGGTTCTGGTTTGTTTACATGCCTGTACTACGTATTTCCGATGTAATGCTAAGTCAATGGATCTTCAAAACGGAAGTCCAACATACAAGCAGATAAAGTGGAGGTTTTTAATGTAAGTAAACAAACCAGAAAACTCGTCTGTACATCTTAAAATTGACCCGGAAGTGTATTTTTATATTTTTATTCAAATGAGTTTATTTCTTCTTTACTTAAAAGAACCGTAATAAAATACACTGAAATTAAATTATTTGTTATCATTGTTATAACAGTTCTAATTACAATTTCAAAATATAATCATGAAAATAAAAAATAAATTATTTTAAACGTTCTCACAATTGCTACAGAGGCTGTTCGCACAGTTTTTAGAAGATTTTCTTTCGTTGTAGAAAAAAATCGTCTGCGTGGAAAAATTTATTTTCACAACAGTAACATTTTTGAAAGTATAAGTTATCGTCTTCTAACTGAAATTTTTGTTTGCATGCAAAATGGAGCTTTTAGAAAAGCGATGTATGGAAGGCTACGTTTTTGCTATTTCCAGGAAGAGAGTTATCCTTATTCATCTATAATATGGCACTGTCAAAAACATGGTTTTTCGATATCTAAAGCCACGATAGGTAATATTGTTAATAAGAAAGGAAAAAATCGTCAAAGACTGGTTTCAAGTGGAAAAAGTTCCAAAGACGTATCCAAAGGAAAAACGCAGATCTTCAAATATTGCAAAGGTGAGATCTTAAATCTCTGCTAATAATAAAGGAGAATGTGTGTGTGTCTGTGTGTTGGCACTCTACAGGGCAGACCGCTTTACCTACAGCTACAACATTTGTCACAAACATACTTTGGAAGGTAGGGATCTGCACCTCGGAGTACTTTTTTTGATACTTTAATTAGAATTTTGATTAATTAAAAATTAAGTAAAATTTCGGCGTTTTTCCTTAATAACTTCCGAACTTATTAAAACACCAAAATCATTTTTACACCATCTGAAAGTACAAATAATTACTTTCTCGAAGATTTGAATTAAGATGCCGTACAATTTTTGCTCTAATTTTAATGAATTTTTAAGAACATTTTTTGGCATAATTTATAACATTACTTTTCATTTTTGTAACTCAGTTCAAACCGTTTTCATTGTTTAAACTAATATTTAAAAGCGTGTTTATCTTTCATCGTTGAAAGCTTAGGTAATATCCTAATACATTTTTCTTTCATATTTTATTTCATCAAAATTTCTGTGGAATCTGTAAGTCAAGCTCTCTGTGATATTACCTATATTAAGAAGTATATCCAGTAAACTGAATGATTATGGTTTCAATGTTTTCATTCCTTCTCAGCATGTTTTAATCCAGCTAACATGCCGCTGGCCGTAAAATGTGCCAAGCCATTTTAATGTTGAAACCAAATGTATATTTTGGAAGAGAAATAAGATAGTGAAGATGGCGTCGGCAGAGTGCAATCACATGTTACATGGCACATTCAGTTATTTGACTTCATTAGGGTAATTTATGTAGACAATGAACAGAACAGGTGCAAGGCCAGTAAAAGAACATAGGTTAAATATCTACCACAATCTGAAGTTTAAAATTACGTTGTTAAAGCAGCCATGAATATAAAATGATACAAGATTCAATTGAAATCATATTCCCGGTGAACAAGCTGGACGCCGAAGGTGGCTAATGTTAAAATAAAATCCTCCAAGTCAAATCTTTGTTGAAAAATCATTAAAATGTTCGTTCTCAATTGTGAACAAAATTATGAACACAAATTTGAATCTAAAAATGAACAAATATTACATGTTCATAGCCTTTCTCCACTTCATATTGCTGAACTCAGAACAGATCAATTCACTATCATCAATAGAAGAAAAAAAATCTTAAAACATGATTCAAAAGGATCTAAAGAAACCTTTTCTGAGGGATTTATGATTATTGCTGGTTTCTCATAAAATGGCAAAATAAAAGTAAAGAGAGTGGAGAAAAATGTTAAAGTCGACTCCACATACCGTGAGGAACATATTTTATCCGCAGTCTTCAAATATGAAATATCATCTATTTATCCACAAAACCATAAATCAGTAGAACTGCATCTAGACAAAGCAAGAAGTCATACATTACAATTCACTGTTGATTTCCTGGAAAAATTAGAACGAGAAATGAGTATTAAGACTATACCTTTCACTGATATTCCTGCTAAATCCTTTGATGTGTCCTCCACGGATTTTTGTGCTTTTGGATTTTTAAAAAGAGCAACCTGTTATGGACTTTGGAAAGCTATTTAAATGGAATGGGACAAAAAAAAACCTCTTCTGATACTACAAAAAGTATTATTGTCATGTAAGTTACGATGTCGAAAAATTATTAAGAATAAGAGTTACCAAAGTGAACATTTAAAATGCAAAAAATGTATGTAAAATAATACTCTTAAATGCCCTAAAAATCGTCTGCGAACAATCTCTGCATTTTCTTTCATAAAACAGTATGCTAGGATTTGAAATATTTCATAATACATTTAATTTGTATACAAAATGAATTTAAAATGTATACTTCATAAAGGCAAATCTATGGTTTCTAATGGGATTTCCATTGCTGAATTTCTCGAGAAAGTTTGTTAAAATTCTATGAATTCCATCAATTATATTTGACTGTCTTAAGAAAATAGCATATTTTGTTTCTGTTTATATTTAATAATTACAATATTTCCCTCTACCATATAGGATCCTTCACCGATTTTAGCTTTTCAACACTCTTTACGTTATCATATTCATGCGTTTCAATTATTTCACACATGAAATTATCTGATTTACAGCTTGATATTTATTTAATGAAATTAAGTCAATCCTTAAATTCAAGAACAAAATAAACTGCAATTTAGTAAACTCTATATGAAATTCTTTTCATAAATGAAAAAAAAATATTTAAAGGTTATTTACATATTTAAAAAAATTTTAGTACGTAAAATTATTAGGTAAAAAAATGTTAGAGTCATTCTTATATGAATAATGTGGAATTCAATGTGCTAAAGAAACTTTGCGCCCAAAGAGCATAGTGCCAGAAAAGTTCATTCAATATTTTATCAACCTACGAAAGCAAGACTTTTAAGAGATAATCAGTGGGTGTCATTAACTCTAGTAAAATTCGAGTTCCCTTTCTTGGAGTTAATGAAACAGTATTTTCACAACTTTGGAGAAGCTGCTTCCTCTAAATTACGGGTTGAGATTCGATAGAATAAACTTTGTTTTATTGCAGAAGAAAAACTTGCACTTTTAGATCTCAATCAAATGACTTAAATAGCAATCTAATGTCTTTGGTGAAGAGTTTTGATGCCTATGTGCACGCCAATTAAGGTAGTGTCAATGAAGAGGTTAGTCGTTTTTGATAATCAAATCACCGTTAGAGCAGTTTTACATTCCGCTGTATGGTTTGGTGTTTGCTTCTTACATTATCCGTAGTGGGTTCATTTTTGTTTTTGAATGAAACTTTAAATCATTTTGATTTAACGAAGATGATCAGTTTAATTTATGTCAATTAACCTAAAATAATGATCCTTGAAATCATTATTAGCAAATTAACCAACTTTTTACGGTCAAAAACAAACTAAAAAAACCCCTTAAAACTACAAAGTGACAAACAAAACACAAAGCAAAAGATATCCTTGGATTTTAAGCATTGATTTGTGTCCTTTTCATCGTACCGATGTCAAAGAAAGGTAGCCCCAGGCTCTTTGGTGCTCCAATATTCTGGAAGAACGCTCACTCTTTCCTTTATTCTTTCATCTGCCACACGTAATGATGGATATCCTAAAGATGAAGACTAATTTCCCGTTTGTTCTTCCTTTTATTTTCTTCTGGAAGTACTTTTGTGTCCTTGCCTCAAATAATTACGCGCTTGATCATAAGGTTTGTTTGGGTCACTTGTGGTTACGCCTGAAGAGAAGTAGAGGTAAATTGCGTTTGTTGTTCCACCAAATAGCGTTTCCTTTTGATACTGTTTATTGGCTGTTCTTCTAAAATAAGAATTTCTCAAATGTTTCTTTTGTTATCCTTGTGAAAGCATCTTTTCTCTCCATCATTTTCAGGATACCCCCAAGAAACGTTCTTTAAATGTTTATGTCAGTGAAATTCGCAATATAAACAGTATAATTGAAGGAAACCTACATTTATCCTTCATAGGAATTTCATTGCTACTTTCCTGATGATACTGCAGATAATGATAACTGTTTTGTGATGGCATTGTTTAATCTTTTATCCTTTCAGGCTTACAGAAATTTCTATAGATAATAAAAGCGATTGAGGTGTATCTGCCTTCTCACGTTCTACAGATCAAACATTTTCTGTATTTGGCACAAACCTAGAGATACCATATTTGGTAAAAACATACTTCGGAGAATGGGAATGGGCACCTAGTAGCGATTTAAATGAAATTTTAAATAGAATTTTAATAAATTAAAAATTAATAAACATTTAGGAATTTTTCAACGATAAGTTCCAAAATCATTATTGCCCAAAAATAATTATTTCAAAGCCATCTTAAAATTCCAAAAATAATTTTTTAATTGATATCATTTAGTATTCATGCAGTTTCCTTCCAAATTTTTAAAAAGATTTTAAAATATATTTCGAAAGAATTCTTTTTGTTCCTGTAATTAAAGTAAAGTCATAAAATCTTTAAATCACATGAGTTTTTTTCCCTTAAAGATGAGACCTAAAATATACCCGCAGTTTTTGCCTGATGATTTAAAAACAGAATCTTATTTTAACTAGAAAATCACCCGTCATGGTATGATGGGTGCAAATTGCCTCTTCATTCAAGAGATTTTACGTCAAATTTGACGTGTTTAAATAGATATATGATAGATAGATGTGAGAGAAATATTTAACATTGATTGAAAACAAATAAAATAAAGATATGTTTTACAGTAAACCAATTCATGATTGTAAAGTATTAAATTATAAGAAAAAATATATACAAAAAAAGTACATAAAAATTCAATAACCATGAGATTCTCAGCTTGTCAAACGTAAGTCAAATTTAAAATTGCAAAAGAATTCTTTTTCGAAATTCTAATCAAAACAAAGCACTTCTTTGCTTGTCAAACATTGCCAAAAAATATTATCAGATTATATCATCACAATTGCAATAAATAATCAGATTATATCATCGCGGCGTCCAAACTATATCACGCGCATGATATACCACTGACGTAATTTACTACTTTCAATTAAAAAATGGAAATTAATTTGAAATATATGATTAATATACATAATTTAAAATTTCTCGGAAACTATTGATCATAGCGAGATAAATTTTATATCAATCGATAACAAATTTTATTTCACTATTTTAGAGAGCTATTAAATTTGAAATTATGAGACAATTACTTTTTTAATTTAAAATTACTGAAATTTAGGTGCTCTAACAATGAAATAATGCTGTTTAACGTCTCTCAGTGCTATGGCGCGAATTCTACTTTTGGTGGCTTCAGAGCGTTACTGGATCAGTGAGAGACAGATCTGGGTTATTATATTAGTAATGATGAAAATATTTATTGCTGTGGTATTTTTCTCTAATTTAACAATTTTTTTTAAAAATTAATTCATAAATATAATCTGTAACACATTACCTACTTTTGTTGAAATAAAGTATAGTTCAAGTGCATTGCTTCGAAAGATTCTTAACCATATTATTTGAAATTAATTTATAAAGATTTCGTTCATTCGATGTTTTTGCTTTGCAATGAATGTAAAGGTTTTTAAAAATTTGGTTTCCCAATTATTTCGATAGTTAGTTGCGTAGTCATGTTTAATCCATTTCTTAGCAATGATCTTAAATCCAACTTTTCATCCACATAAAGATAATCTTCTCAAGAGGTCATGTTACTCATTTTTGTCTAATACTTAGAGTGTAGTTAATAATATTAATTTTTACTGAAAACATTCAAAATTGGGAAATTAACATTGGCTATTAATTAGCAATTTCCTCTTCTTTTTCAAAAATTTATTTCATACTTTATGAATTTGAAAAGAAAGAATATAGGCAAAATAATGCAATGATATATACTTAAAATTTGGGTTACATGAAGATTTATTCTATTCTTTCGTATTTGACATAGTCCTACGTTTCTCTTTACATGCCAACAATATAATGAAAATATATCTTGCCAAAAGGAAAAATATTTAATGTTATTTGAGATAAATTTTTAAAAATGTATGGATTCATATTTCCGGCATTTCAGAACGCTTCCTAAGAACATTATGTTCCGCTCTGTTGTAGGTGAAAAGTTATATATTCCACAGAAATTTTGGGTGATTTATAATATAGCAATCAACATTTCTGTCTAACATCCAAGTTACCGCTTTCGAAGAGATATGAAAGTTTTCCATGATTTGTTTACGTGTTTAAAACAACAACCATAATATAATTTACAAAAATATTCTCCCCTATTTCATCTTGCGCACACTGATAATTGTTACTCTCCATAAACAAATGTGGCTGTGTGCCAAAATATTTTTTATATAACTTGGCGATGCGAGAAACTTTCACAGGGGAAACAATCCAGGACAGCAATGCCTCTTTTTGCCAAATAGTCTGCTTATGTCTCTAATCTTAACACTCCTTATATATTGTGGGTGTAAGGGGACAAATATATCTTCCTAAACAACATCAATAGGGTATTCCTGGTCTTAAATCATAGTGTCTAGGCCTGTTATTTGGGATGAGACGGTCAATAGAAGAGTATATCCACAAAATTATCCATTATTTACTTCTCATAGTGATTTTCTAAGAACCATATAGAGATGAAATAAAACCATGAAGACATTTTGAGTGAATGTTTCGTGTACAAAGTTATAGAGTTGTGATGCGAAGGCAATGAAGAAGTGTGACAATCGTTCTGGAATGTGGGTGCTGAAATCATGGTAGAGATCTCTTTGATTCGTATAATTTCGGCGCCTCCTTTAAAGCACTGCAGAATAAAAAAAATCGTAGAATGTTATTTTGAAATGAATTTTCGTGATACGAAATGGGATTTTAAAAATTCAGTCATAATTTTCTAACAAGTACTTCGTAATACCCTGAAAAAACATAAAAGCAGAGATTAAAGTATTCCATCTTCTAATAGTTAAACATTTGCTCTTTTTTCAACATTATAAATCTTAACCTTTGGCAATTTCAAAAATGAGTTCAGATTATATTTTTTGAAACTAAGAAATCTTGTCTTGTTTTAATGTCTTGTAATTCAAATCTAATTTTGTAACTTATAAATGATTAGACGGTAAAAAATAAAATATCATTAAATCTATTCTTCAACAACAATAAGTTTCTGACAAAATTGTGGGTATATTTAAATGGTAATATGTATCTATAATTATTAGCAGAAAATATATGTGTCTGATTGTCTGTCATTCGCAAGAACTTCTCCTAAACGATGAGCAGTAGCGACATAAAATTTGGAAATGCAATTCTGATGATGTCCATTTCTAAGTCAACTGTACTATTTTAAACTTCAAAAAATTAATTTAAAGTTATTAAATTAAATAACACAAATTAAGCCAATTTTCGGCCTTTTTTACTCAGTTTTTCGCAAATAAATTCGAAAACAATTACCGCAAGAAAATTATCTGTATGCCATCTTTAAGAGCAAAAAATTATCTTTTTAATACCAATTTAATTGCCATACAATTTTAATAAACATTTCAAAATTCATTTTAAACCTAATTTGTAAACAATGCTTTCTATTGTTGTAATTAAATTAAAACCAATTTTATTGTCTCGTCAAATCCTTCCTTCACCTGCTTTTGCCAATGGTAAAGAATTGCTTTATTTGGAAATTAACTTCAAGGGAAAATCTTTACTTTCACTTTTATTTCGTAACATGCACAGGCACACCTTTTAATATGCAGGCACACTAAGCCAAAGACGTTAGTTTGTTTATTCCACTATGAGACTTTTCATTTAATTTTTACAACTTTTTAAACGATCCTAATCTATATATAAGGTGTGCCCAAATGAAAAGGAGACTACAGTTATATGTAAAGAAATTTTAATTACGATATTCTAGTTACAGTTCATGTGGAACAGTACAACTATAAATAAATCGCCATTGTCATTGGTACACTGATCCCTGCGCGTGGGAAGGGAGTGGATTGCTTCAGTGTGGAAACTCCTGGGTCAGGCAAACACCCATTCTCGCCATCTTCTGATTCTCTGACAGATTCTCGGGTACCCACTGTGCACAAACTTTGCCATAACCAAGCTTTTTGTGGATTATGTAATGCACAGTTTCTTTGCTTATCAACAGTTCAACAGCAATTTCACGAGTCCTGATCCGATGACGATTCTGCCGCATCAGCTCATCCACAACCGAAATCGTGGCACTGTTGGTCTCAACATGCGCCTGCCCAGGGTGTGACGAGTCCTTGATGTTTACGCGTCCCGCCTCATAACGCTGACACCAACGGAATATGGTGTACCGTGCGAGACACTGCTCTCCGTACACCTCTTTCATCATGCGATTATTTTGTGAAAAAATGCTCCCCTTCTGAGCGAAAAAAATTGGATAACTGCTCTTTGTGCTGATCTGGAGGAGTCCATCATGCAACGACCTGCGGAAACAACTCTCCAGAAATGCGGATATTGATTCAAAACCGTTAACTACGCAGGTGTACCTGGAATACCACCACGCCATTTATCGGATAGCACATTAACTCACTGGGATTTGATACAACGCCAATACAGCTAAGGTCTCCTTTTCGTTTGGGCATACCTTATATATTCTCTATGGGAGAAAATCCTTTGGACATTTCGCCAGCAACACCCACCCGACATATTTTGACAATTTGCATTTCATATCAAATCTTATGACGTGCAGATATGTCTTCAAGTGTCGCCTTCCACTCACCACTCCCCATTTTCGAATGTAATCGAAAAAACATATAGAGAATGTATGGTGGAGAAATTTGTTTTCGATTTCGATCGAAAATGGGGCTGTTAGGGACAGACGACCCTTGATGACATATCTAGTGGTCATAAGCTTCCATATGAAATAAAAATTCTCAAAATATTTTGGTCGTTGGGGCTGGGGGATTTCAACAAGGTTTACCCATAGACAATGTACAAAGGAGAAGTGTTTTTTCGATTTCGTTCGAAAATGGTGGTGGTGTGGGGAATGAGACTCTTGATAACATATCTAGACGGCATAAGCTTTGATATTAAATAAAAATTATCGAAATCCGTCCAGTGGTTGGGGCTGGCGAACTGTCTGAAGGTTTTACCATATTATTTTAAATATATAGATATCCCAACAGTTCCATCAAAATGGCGTTTCAAAACTTTTGTAAAATACCTATTGTAGGTGATGGAAACTGTTTATTTATGGCGATATCAGTCTGCGTTTATGGATCTGAAGACTTTCATGCCGAAATTCGTCAAAAGTTATACAAAACACTACAACTAGATAGATGAAGTTTATTGAAAGATTTTAAAATTTTAAAGGAATCTGTTGTCTACAAAGAATATGAAATCTACTTTGGGTTTATGGTCTGTTCCACTGATCTTCATGCAGTATTTAAAACTGAAAAAAGTGGTAGCTGATAACCTCGAAGCAGCGAGGTGGCAAGGGCAATGCTGAGCAAAGTGGGTGCTGGCCGGCGGCGAGAGCGACTAATAAATGTATAAATACATTCAAGGTTTCTGACTGCCATTGATACCGAAGGTAGAGGGCCTGAGGATAAAACGAAGGCATGGTAATAAAAAGAAAACATGGCAATAAAAACGATGACATGAAGGAATTTCTATTGCCTCCTATGCAATGATGAGGATGGGAAAAGGGAACAACAAGGATTGCAAGACTCGTGCAGCCTGGTTCAAAGTACGGAGATAAAAAAGAAGAGAGGGGCTTAAATGCTGGCCGTCGAGTCAGACGATTCGGGAGAGGTTGAACGAAAATCAACGAAACACACCGCAGTGAAAGACTGCTGAATTAAGCTTAAAATGTTATAAGTTCTTATTTTTATCGCTAGAGAAGTCGGGTATATCAGCTAGTCAATTCATAAAATTGCTATTCTATTGTCGAAAAAAGACCTATAATTTTTATTTAGAAATAATGCATTTTCTTCATATAATGTATAAACTGAGGACATTGGGTGTTTAAAATTTACTCTGTGTGGATATTAGAAGACTTATCAAAATTCTCAGATTGTGATTTCTGCGCGTATTTTTAATTACAAGCTTGTGAGTAATTGAGATTATTTCAGTATCTACATAGAATGAACAGAGCTTTTGAGTGTTGTACGCAATTTTTTAAACAACTATTCTTACAGAGCATCGGTGATTAAAAAATTAAAACTACATACAATTATTGCAAATAATCAACTTGCGAAGCACTTACAAATTTTTTTCGTAGGTGTTTAAGTGAATATTCTAGAAGTATTCTTAATCAAAATCAATCAAAACTATTCAGAACCTTCTTGTTAAGTTTTTTACCTTTGCCAGTTGATGAATTTTTGATCCATTGAAAATATTTTTGCTAGTAATTCTTAAAGAAATATGATAGTAACGGCATTCGTTAAGAGAGATTATATCTTAGTAGTATCGATTTTTTACGAGTATCGTATCACAGAATTAATATTATTCTCTTCAGTATGTTGAGAAAAAATCAGAGTTTGTTCAAACCCATGTACTATTATATGTCAGAAAAAAACCAATTGTAAGGTTTCATTCAAACGATAAAGTTTAAGTATAAATATGATGACAACGTAAATAATTGTCTTGAAATGACAAAGAAAATTAAAATTAAATTACATTTAATACATACAAAAGCAATCCGTTTCAGCACTAAGATCTAATGAACAGGGTGATTGTATCATTTAAATGGTGTCTAAGAATAATAAAGCGTATATGTGGTACACGAGTTTCATGTCTTTCCCTAGAGGATAATTCAGGCGTTAGAGTTCATATCTCGAAAACTGTAGGGGATACGACCAAACTTCACCTACAAATCTGTAGAGCATGGATGAACTAGTAACAGAAGGAATCTTGCGCACATCACTGGTAAAACTAAAGCGCATAAAACACTAGCACTTTGTTTGTGTGTAATTCCCAGAACTGTTGTGTCAAAGAACTCATCAGAAATGCGTAACTAGTCGTCACTAGGGTGCATTTAATGTCGATTATCAAACCCCGTCTTCATCAGAAAGGACATCATATTAACTTCCGATTCCTATAAGGAAACCTTGTGGGTACAATGACAAAAAAAGTTAATTTTACTGCTGTAGTTACAAAAAGTGCCTAGACGGAAGATGCCAGCAACAAATAATTGGTTACAGTAAGGTGTAGAGTGACCTCAGCGCTCAACAAACCTTATCCACTGAACTTCTTTACGTGGAGATACTACAAAGCGAAAGTGTAAGAGATTCCTTCGATAAAGCTGTAAGACCTTTGACACTTATAACTGATACGTGTGCCAGTGGGACATCAGATGTACTGCAAACCCTACAGCATGAGTTTCTATTGATATTTCAGAAGCGCATTGACGTAGATATGGATACGCCTCGATTTCAAATGCACTTAGTGACAAATAGTTTAATCATTTCTGATGTGTTCCGTGATATAAAAGTTTCAGAAATTACGAACAAACAAAGGAACGTTTTTATGCTTTCTTTTCTTAGTACTCATGTCTCCATGATGTGTTTTCGAACTAAATCGACGATACTCACCAGTATCATAATTAAATTTTTGGGCGTATTTCCTATGGTTTACCAGATACGAGTCCCAACTCCAGAATTTACCACTAGGTGATACCGTGAAAAACACATGTTATCTCACTCATAGCTAGTTTACTATACCCAGAGACCATTTCCCCGGCTGTAGACGACTAGCTTCACCAATCATTTGTGCTGAAACGGAGTTATTCATTGACCCTGTATGCTAAGAAGTGCATCTCAGCAAAGAGTATTTAAATTACGAGGCATTTATGCTACACGTACGTATCGGAGATGAAACATGATTCTAAACACATAATTAAAATTTTTAGATGACTTAAGTGTATATATAAAGATCAACATAAACCCTTAAAAAGACTTCATTGTTTCAATTCTATCAAGTTTCTGAACATATAACGTATGATGTATTCATTAAAGAAAATATTAACTATGATTACGAATTAGTCGATTACCTCTGGTTTCTGAGTTCTTATGCGAATGTGCTGACTCCTGTTCTGCTTTGCTTGTTAATTAAATTGCCCCGAAACTATATCCGTTGCCTTCAAATATCATCATCCTAATGAGTATCAAAATACAAAATATTTTCTTTCCTGATTCGAAATTTCTGCTTTTCTTAATTTAAAAGCCACCTTCTTGCTCTGAGGTTCTTAGCGTCGGTTTTAACGCAACATCTTTTTCTGATTCTCTAGATCGATTTTTTCTCCATCTTCTTAATCCTATTAAAGCGCGGGAAAGGTCTTGTAATGGGTAGCTAACGAGCAATTTTTGGGCTCATATACTTGGAATATTGAATTTAAGCCTCTTAGGAAGATGTTCCCTCGTTAGTAGCTGCAGGGTATAAAAATAAGTGCCAGATTTGTCGACAAAAGTAAAATTGACGAGCATTAGTGTATATTCGTGTGTTCGTTAAATGGAAATGGTTTTTTCTATTATGGGTATTTCTATTATTCTTATAAAATCTTTAATTTATTGTTAATAACATTCTGTTGCTAGAACAGATAGGGAATATTTTAATATGGGATTTTGCGCTTACCGAGAGTAGCACTATTGTTCCCAGATTTCTGTCTAAATTGTCCTGCCCCATTAGCACACAGATATTGTACAATATAGAAAGATATCGTATAATAATAATTGTAAAATGTCATAAAATATTGTATTTTATCTAAAAATATCGTTCAATATCGTACAACGTGTTATGAAAGCTGGGTGCTGTTGATAATATCTATTATTGTCATATCAGAGAGGGATCACTTTTAAGCAACAATATTGCACCAAAAATATGCGTCTACATTAAAAATTAAAATAATATCTGAAATCTTCTATTTATTTGAAAGAAATATGTTATTTTTTAAATGATTCCAGAAAACTCATATAAAAATTTATCGAACTGTAGATTAGTTAAAGTATTGTCAGGGGAAACAGAGCTTTTATTTCAAATTTGAATGAAGAACTACGCCAACCAAAAACGTTTAAAAGAAAAAAACAGGAGTGTTTTCCCCTCGTCTTTCTCTCAAACTTCAAAACATAAACTTTTTCACCCGCAAGTTTGAGATAAAAAATATATACTAAACGATCTTACATCAGTAATATTACTGTGGTGACAATCTACACAAATTTTAATGTGAGCCTACGTAAGTTTTTTTCTTCCAAAGGATTTTATAACACACACAGAAAATTTTTTGTGAGCTTGTTTTATCCATATCAGCCAGCAGAGAAAGGCTCTTGTATGAAGGTGCTTAGAAGTTTGTAACGACGAAACATTTGAAGATAAAAATATATCCATTAAGTTCGCAGTATTTCTTGTAGAATGAAAGCTTATGTTTACATGTTCCTTAAGGAAAGAGAACCAACGCTCTTTAGGAGACCCAAATACCGCCCACTGAAACCATTATTTTAATCAGAGAACTCATTTATGAGCAATTTTTCTAGAAATTGTTCTAATCTATTATATGGACTGTTATCTAAACATAAAATGAGTTACAACTCTAAACCATGGCATTTTTCCTACTAAAAACTGGTTTCCTAAAATTGCCCACTGTCTGTCTCTAATATCGCCTGTATCTAAAATTAAGAAACAATATCTGAAACTAAGTGTAACTAGTGTAATGATCATATTTCCTTTATTAAACATGAAAATTAAGGCACAACAAAATTGAATGTAATACAAGACAGTTTTTTGTGCTGTTACACTGAGAAAAAAATTCTGGCAAAAAAACCATATTTGTATGGTAATGGCTTTTCTGGTAATAAAACCAGAATTCTGGTGATAATCAACAAAATTTACGGTATTTAAATCATTTGTTTAATAATCTTACTGTTCGTTCTGGTAACGGTTTAAGAGAATTTCTGGTTTTCAAAATTATCGCTCTCTTTACCCACCTGTTTAGTAAAATTACAACGCTGAAAAGTTAATTTACCAGAAAAGACGGTTTTCATACCAAACACTTCGTTTTTTTACGACAATCACGATAAAATTACCAGATTATTCTTCAGAAAGTATCGTTCATTTTACCATATGTTTGGTGATTTGACTATGCTGACCTCTCTGACATCTACCAAATACAATGGTATCAGTGCATTTATTTTTTTTACCATGCCGTATGGTAAATCTCAAATATGGCGGCACTTTGTTGGATTGAAGTAGATAACGTTCCTCCTCAAGTATACCAATATATCAGAGAAAAGAAGGACATTAATGAAGTGTTGAAGTCTGAAAACATTCTATACCCTGATGGATCAATCCACAGCGGCGTCTGTTTTATGTATCTGTTAAGGGCGTAATGCAATTTACTAAAATTTTCAGTTTGGAAATGAAGGAACGTTAAACGAAAAATCTTC
>BGPR01003797.1:0-16301 GCA_013235015.1 Araneus ventricosus | reverse complement strand
TGTCGAAGAAAAAATAAGGTAAATATATGCATATATATGTTCACAAGAATACTTTATTTGTAGTTTATTTTCATATCAATCATATTAAACGATTTTTGTCGATTTTTTTTTTTTGTTTATGCCCAGTCGGTGGCCTTCGACCCCATTACATTTGAATGTATAAATTAAAGGTAAAATCTTTAAATAATTTGCAAATTTCTTAGCTCATGACTTTGTTTTTACAATGTGAAAAAAATGAAAATATATTGTTCACTTCCTTAATGCATTTAATATATACTTCATCGATGTTCTGCCAATAATTTAATATTTAAAGATTTTAGGTATTTATGTAGGTATTATTTTTAAAGGAAAATGTATTTATTTTTAAATACCTTTTCCTCATAAGTGAATTACGTTTAAAGTTCGTTTTGCTACCGTTTCCTGAAATGGAAAGCCGAAATTTTACTTTTTTTAAAAATTAACATTATAAATACTAGGTTATTAAACAATTACTACAGACGTATGAAGATATGTTTAATTTTATTTCCATCTGTATGGTGAAAAGTAATGCGTCAAAATTATTCAATTTGCAATAGTGTTGGTTACATCAGATAATGGTAAAAGCAAAAATTAAACAATTTGTTATTTCCTGTATTTTATTTGGAAACTTCTTTCATAAATAATATGAAAATTATCAAAATCAAGTGATCATAAGAACGAATTGAAAGAATGTTCCTATTACGTTTTTTTTTTCCTTCATAACTTGAACATCTTTCTATTATTTATACTGTGCTTCTTAAAACTGTCATATCTAAAATTATATATTTTTTATGAAGAATATGGATGGGTGGAATACTTACAATTATTTTTTGTTTCTGTGTTGTTAGACATTTAGTAAGAAAATTAGCAGTAAATTTATTTTCGGATCCGGGGATAGTAGAATCTCTGGGTATTTTTCCAATTCCATACCATGATCTTAGGTTGATTCGAACCGGATAGGTGCGCGTTTAGTCATCTGCGGTTGGCAATACTTCGAATGCAAATAAAAAGGTTTTTTTTATACGCAACTGTAGTGGCGGGTTGTTGACATGTTTTTGTCAGTTGGAGATGAGAACGGGAGCAAAAAGTATATGGAGGCCTTTCTCGGAGGGTGCCATCTTTTTTCTCTTGACCGAATCAGATCGACAATAATTTTAGCCCGTCTATTGATGGCAAATTTTTCTTGCCTTTTAAGCATTTTGAAATGAAGGCATAATTTTGTGATACTCTTGATCTAACAATTTTTGATTTTTTTTGCTCGTAAAACGTTCTAGATTAATTTTTTTAAAAAAATATCAGGTTGCTAAAATAATGTTATATTAGTACATAATTTTTTATCGTTTAGCTTTTACTTAATGTTTTTATTTTTTATGAGAATGTTATAATGTTAAAATTTTTTAGAACTAATTTTTAAAATTGATACAATTATAAGTTTCTAATCCAGGAGACGTTATTATTTTTTACTTAACTGATTATTTAATTTAAATAAAATTTCTAAAATAAGGAAATAGTGTCCTTATTACATTAAATTAAAACCTCGTAAAAAATTCTAGTTACTTTTATTTTGGACATAACATATATATCCGAATCAGAATTATTTGGTTATCGTTAAGAAAAACTAGTTTTCCAAATATGTGCACCAATTCATATATTTGCTTTCAATTTTGGATATGTGATCAAAAACATAGACTTGAGTGAAAAATAGGTCGTTAATTTATTTTTAGCTGCTGATAACTGTATGAAGAAAATGGACATAGCTCAAAGAAAAGAAAACGTGAAGCAAGATTCTGCCTTTAGAGGTCTAATGCGAGAAAAGAATATAAATCTTGATGAAAAGGGTAAAAAACTGCTGAATTTAATAATATAAAAAACTGTGTATTTTATGTTGAAATTTTGTTCCAATTTGTATAATGTTTAATTAAACCCCCTTGCCCCGACCGGGACATATGAGTTCCGTTTTAAATATGCTTGAAATATCAAGGTGGTAGCAAAATCATTTTGCTTATTAGCATTTATGCAGCAGCAGCCAGATATTAGTGTTCACTATGTTACATTAATGATTTAAAAATTAAAATTTGTGTGTGAAATCATTCATTTGTTATTTTTTATTGAAAGTGAACTAGTAGATAACAGAAAAAGTATCCACTTAGTTTAAACGTAAATGTACCATCACTTTTTTTAATAGAGGTATTAGTCACGTTATTGAAATTTAATAAATTGAGTAATCTTGCTATTTTACAAGGGGTAAAGGAAAGGGAGAGCTTAAGTTCACAGTGCTTTTTGAGCTTGCTATTTAGTAGAGGTTAAGCTTTCCTTAAAATGCTTCCTTTTTTGTTTTATCATTTCTTTGCTGAAATTTTTGTATAATGAAGTCAAGAGCAATCAACGTAAGAAATGAGAGTACTACTTTAAGTGATCGATAATTAATCCCAATTCATTTTTCAGATCCTTTATTTTTAATTATAAAACATTACGTTTACTAAAAGGATTGTTCAATGTTTTAGATTTTGTGAAAAAAAAAAAAAGAAGTTAAGTTTAAGGCGATCTCTTCAGTTTTGATTCAGTCTGCGAGATCTTAACGTATTAAGAACCGTTCTTTGCCTTATTATAAGAATCATGCAAAATGTTAATTGAATTGTTTTACATTTTTTAGATGAAGACTTATCAACAGTCTACGCCAACTTATTTGTAGGAATTGTTCTACAAATAAATTGTAAAGCAATCACAGAAGTGGAGGCCAACAAAAGCTCTAAAGTTGTTTAATTAAGATGCTAATCTTGGCGATAAATTTGTCGACCTTGGCGATATATTTGGCGACCATTTGGGTGACTTGGCGGCGAAGTTGGCGACAAAAGGAATTTTCTAAAAGGACCTCGAACTTTCAACCTATTTCCACTGGCTTCATGAACTTTCTAGAGATTACATCACTTCCTACGTAATGAAATCACTTCCTGTTGAGAAAGTATAAAAGCAAGCTATCAACACTGTCCAATAAATTGAAGTTAGATTTGAAATCTGTGCTTTTGTACTTAAAATAAATTCACTGCATATTATGTATATTAATGAAGAAAATTAAATTACCAAGAAATGACAAATTTTAGTAATTATAACATTACTTAATAAATTTAACAATTTATAAAAAATGAGTCAATGAGTTTTTGCATTTATTTTTATAACATTCTGCTTTTTTAAAAATCGTAGTGATGTTCAGAATTGAGTAAAATTTTACCGGTCAAAAAGCAAAAATGTTGTTGTTACTAATCCCTCTCTGTCTAGCGGCAGCTAGACACCATCCATGAGCCCACTCACCCTCAAGAAATCGAGAGCAAGCAAAGGATCCGTCTCGAAAGTCTCCCTAGATAGGCGAAGACAAGAGAGGATGTGCTCTGGGGACGCACTCGCTACTCCACACTTTGCGCAGACCGGAAAAACTTTGTTACCGTGGCTGAAGGAGCAACTCCTCAGGTGACCGCTGACAAATCTGGACAGCGCCGTCTGGTCTGCTCTGTCACAGGCAGGGCCAATGGAGCCACCAGGACTGCTCCGCTTATACCAATCATGGGATGGAGGGACCCACCACGTCTTTAAATCTTTGTTTTTTCTGATGGAATAAATCTCGTCAAATGTTAAGGAGGGGGTTGAACACAAAGGTTCAGCCGTGCCCTGCTTCGCCAAATTGTCAGCAACCTCGTTTCCATAAATATCCACGTGGGAGGGTATCCATTGGAGGTGCACCTCATGATCCACGCCTATATGTCTAAGTAATTTGAGTATAGATATGCTAGTACGATCGCCCACGTTGTTCCAGTCTTTCCAGTCTTCTCCCCCCAAGTCCTACTGGCTGCCTCAACGTGGCGGGGGGTGACACTGGGCGGTCTGGGTGAAGTACACCGGGAGATTTTCTCCTGGCAGGGCCACCCTAGGTGTGAAGGCCAGACCAATATGCCCAGCTAAAGTCAGTAGGCATAGGAGCCAAGTCAGACTTCTACCCTTTGGGTGCTCCTTAAAAAGAAGCTGCACAACCACCCTCAACCATGAGCTTTGCACCTGTTACAAATCTAGATGCTGCATCGTCCGTCGCGCAGATAAATCAGGGACGCGTTTCAGGTTTAGGCAGAGGGCCTGGCTCGAAAAATATATTACAGTCTCCAAGGGTCGACAAGTCTTTAAAAGCAAAAATAAATAAATATTAATGCGATTGGCATTATAAATGGACATACCGTATCTCAAATTTTACCAGATAATTTGTAATAGAACCAGAGTTATTCTGGTAAATTTATCAAATTCAATGGTCTAAATTACCATCTTATTGGTAATAGAACCAGAGTTATTCTGGTAAATTTATCAAATTAAATGGTCTAAATTACCATCTTATTGGTAATAGAACCAGAGTTATTCTGGTAAATTTATCAAATTAAATGGTCTAAATTACCATCTTATTTGGTAGTATTACTTTTGTGTACGTTAATAATACCAAATTCCATATCAAACAGCGTGGTAAATAAACGATATTTTTCTTGTTATTTTACCAAAAAGTCATTACTAAACTGCTACAGCAAAAAATACCGTACTTTATGGTGTTCCATATGAGCCAGACAATACAGTAAATTTTACCATATTCTGGTAGTTTTGACCACAATTTTTTTTTCAGTGTAGGGATATAGATGAAGTATCTTTTAAACGCTTTTTCGTTAAATATTATATAAAAAAAAACTTAGAAGAATTGCTAGGTGATATGACATTAACCATGCATTTTTAAGGCAAAAAAAAGTTTTATTTTTAATATAATGCTCCTCAAAGGGCTTGGGCGATAATGGCAATACTCAAGTGGGCGATATTGGGAATAACCTAACCCTCAAACATGGCGGTCTCCCCCCCCCCTTCGGACTCTAATCGCAAACCAAGAAGCAAACTACACCAAAATATAGCCAATTAAAGTCAATATCACTGCCTCAAATGATATAACATTACAACTTAAACCTTACTGATTATACTAAAAGTAACAAAAGATGATTATTAACTCATCTTACACGAAAATTTGATAAAATTCACACAGATCCAAGAAAAAAAATTCAAATGGCTTACTCAAACAACTACTATTTGAGGAACGTTCTGTAGTTCTGGTCTTGCCCCCCATATACCACCAAAAATCAATTTAAAAAACCGTGGTAGGCGATATTTTGGCCCGATACCTTATGTTTGACTGAAATGAGATTAATTAAAAATACAATAAGCAAATTTTTTTTGAATAAATTTCCATGCTTTCATGTATACGTGGAACAAGAATAGGTTATATTTCGATGGAGTTTAATCAATAAATCTTCAATCTGTTATAAGTCAATTTCCTACCGTTTCAAAAGCGCTTTGCTCTCTACTTACATAAAAACATTTTCTTTAAGCTTATAATGCAGTTGTTATTTAACATCAAGGGTGGTAAATTTCTGCGAGAAACAAAAATATTTTAGCCTATAGTTACAATTTGAATATAACACATAAAATTTCTTTAAGTTACCAAATCATTTGTAACCAACAAAATATTTCAACTTAAATATAAAGATATAAGTTTGTATTTCTTTTTTAATATACTAAATCCTCGGTCCTAGACCGCAAGTATCTTATCTCTCTAAACATTCTGTAGCTTAAAAGTTATCCAAAGCAATTCTTTAAGCTACCAAAGCATTTGTAACCAACAAAATATTTCAATTTAAATATAAAGATATAAGTTTGTATTTCTTTTTAATCTACTAAATCCTCGGTCCTAGTCCACAAGTTTCTTATCTCTCTAAACATTCTGTAGCTTAAAAGTTATCCAAAGCAATTCTTTAAGCTACCAAAGCATTTGTAACCAACAAAATATTTCAACTTAAATATAAAGATATAAGTTTGTATTTCTTTTTTAATCCACTAAATCCTCGGTCCTTGACCACAAGTATCTTATCTCTCTAAACATTCTGTAGCTTAAAAGTTATCCAAAGCAATTCTGATGTATTTTAAATCTCTGCTTGCACTATCACAATACGATATTTTCCTCCAAAGAGCAAGCAAGTAGGACCTAAACAAGAATTTATATATTTCCTTTCTCCCTTGTTAAGGTGGTGAAGACCATAAATATTTTTCAAAACCCACTTTTCCAGCCATTACCACATTCAATTATTTCTCCACTTACGGTTTAAAGTTCTCCATCCATACCCACAGAATTGCTTTTCTTTGAGATAGCATCACCATATCCTTCACGGCTGTGCCGACAAACAAACTGCAGGCCGCAACTGTTGCCATTTTTCTGTTTCCTTTTAGAGAAATTTTAAACGGAGCGTGGATTACAAATGGGCCGCATCCACTCTTATCAGCGCTGTTCCATGCCCTACTTTTGATGGGGCTGGTTGGGGCCGGAGTTGTCCTAGATCGTCCTCCAGGACTATCCTGATGAAAGATAGTTTCCCTGTTGGAAACGATAGGCGAAGTGGCTCGTTTTTTGGCACGGAAAGTGGCGCGTCGTAAATATATCTGCGTTGTGGACTATCAACCTCTGAAACGACCAGGAAAAGGTAAATATATCTATTTGGAATGCATGGTTCATTCTGCTTTCTCCTGGGAAATAACTTCAAAAGAGTTTTAAATTCCACAGATTTCTTTGTCATTTCGGCAAATATTTGTTCCCTTTTTTTTATTCCTTTCGAATATGATATAAAAGTAATGTTCCACCTGATTATTCTGAGGTCCTTGTGCAAAATTTTGGCAAGAACCCTGAATTAAATTTCGGCATTTTGATGGTTCCGAACGAAACCACATATATGACCAAAGCGCTAAATAACAGAGCTTTTTATTATGTTAAAGACTGTAATGAAATTATCAATGAAATTAAATAGCATAAAAAACAATCATTCAAGTGTCAATTAGGGTTTAATATAAATTAGAATAAAAGTAATTTTCGGATATAAAATATATCTCTTAATTTACTGACAAAAGGTTTATTTTCTTCAAGTGACTAAATAAATGAACAAAAATTTAAATATAGTTTTTCTTCTAATTAAAAGTATTAATTGCATACGCAATTTCATTGCAAATATCTAGATACAATTAGCATATATATTCGTGAAAATTTATCACGAACAGAAAAAGAGGTTGAAATAATTTGAATCAGAAAAAAGTATGACGGTTTCATAGTATTTTAATGGATGGTTCCTGGGCAATCCGTTATACGTGTTAAACTGAACAATTAAATCCTTCGAAATGCCGTTGATCTATAGAAAGCACAGTGTCTGAAATATCTTGATCTCGGCTTTAATATATTGAATACTGATAAGAAATATTACAAGGATGGGTTTAAAAAATACAGAATGCAATAAAATGATGGCAAATTTCAAAGGGTTATTATTTCTGGAAATGAAAGATGTAAATTTTAATTCTGTGTCAGTATACCAAAAATTCCAAGAGAATAAAATATGCGTCCCTCCCCGTATATTTATTAGTAGATGTGCAAAATTTTATCCTTGTGTCAGAAGTATCCCAGATATATGAAAAACAAAAGTACTAAGCAGTATAAAGTTAACGTTGTAGACTACCTAGATGCCCATTTTAATAGAGAGCTTGGATGATACAATGATATTTAGATCCTGTATCATACTTAATTTCTTTTCTCGTCTTGAATTCTCATAATTATTTAATTCCTTCGCCTGGTTTAAGAAATGGTTCGTCATTTAGCTCCAGTACGATGAAGAATTCAATAATTAATCTCTTTCCAGATAAGACGTCAAGAAACCAACTAAAAGACCGTCCTTTGTTATACTAAATCCAATAATATTATAAACAGGTCCCAAAACTTCAGATTACTCGTTGGAGGGATTCAAGCAAAGTATCAATCCAATATTTGGATTGATACTCAGGCACGGGTAGATTAATAATCATACTAAAGAAATGCTAAAGAGAAATTGGCAGTGAACTGAAGGACCCTCTTATAACTATTTTTTAATAATATGTCAATACATCTATCTAATGAGCAAATAATAATACGGATGGCGTCGAGAACAAATATTAACAATTTCCCGGGCATATCTATAATATCAATATTGCCCTCAATTTTACTCATATGCTTCCACAATATGGTAGCTTCGTCAAATAGTAGAAAAAACTGAATATGCATTTTGAAACAACTCCTCGTACATCGATTGGGTCCAAAATTTTATACAGATCTACGACCTTGGTGTAGAAGCCTCGTTCAATTTTTTCCACTTATCGTGTTCACATTTACACGATCTGCTGACAGATTTTGTCCACAATTTTAGGGAAATATACAATTTTGGTGTTAATATCACATACCAAATTTCATTCGTTTAGCCTGTTGCCTTTAGAGCTATCTTGTTCATAGACAGACATCATTCCAAATGTTTTAATTTCTGGCTCAAGAAGATTCATCAAATCTCGAGATATTGACAATTACAATACTTATTGTTTCTATACTTCGATCATGAGGGAATAAAAATGATGCATGTTTCGAAAGCACCATGATGTTACCAATTCAGAATTAATTTGCTTCCTCTCATTTGTATAGTGCATTTTAAAGTGAAACGAAATGCTATAAGTGATAAATGCTGATATTACTGTTTTGTCCTATTGCTCTTTGATAAATGAAGAACCTCTTAACCTTCAAATATTAAATGCTCTCGGTAAAGAGATGTACAGTTTGGCTTCTAACCAACGCGCCATTGATACTTAAAGAACCTTTCCGTAATTGTAGTGTGTGACCGTGTTTCCCAATAAGATTTTAAGTGATGCCTTAGGAAAAAAATAAGAAAGTTTTATCATTCACTCACATACCGTGCGAATTGATCCAGCGAAATTTAGCACAAACATACTTTGGAGGGTAAAAATGTGCACCTCGGAGATGTTTTTTTCTATTATTGTTTTAATAAAAATTTTAATTAACTAAAAATCAAGCGAAATTTTTCGTTTTTCCTTGATAACTTCCGATATCACAGCACAAAAATGACTTTTACTCCATCTAAAAATTGAAATATTATCTTTTCAATGATATCAATTAAGATGCTGAGGAATTTTTCTCTAATTCTAATAATTTTTTTTAATATTTTAGGTGTAATTTACAACAGTACTTTTCATTGTTGAAATGAAATTCAAACCATTTTCATTGTTGTAACAAATATTTAATTGTGCATTTTTATTCCATTGTTGAAATCTAATGATTTTTTTTATTTCATCAATTTTTCTGTGAAATCTGTAAACAAAGTCCTTGAAGATAGTTAGTATATTAGGGAATAGATCCAGTAAACTGAATGCTTATAGTTGCCATGTTTTAATTAATTTTACCCGCATGTCTTATGCCAATTAACATGCTGCTGGACGTAAAATGTGCCCCGCCATTTTAATGTTGACATCAAATGCGTATTTTGCATGAGGAGTAAGAAAGTGAAGTTGGTGCCGACCACATGCAATTAGATGTTACATGACACGGATAGTTACTTGACTCCATTAGGGACGTTCATGCAGCGGCGACTTTGCCAATATGAGGCCACAGCATAGACTAAGTATAGAGTTAGACTGCTCACGCTGTAGAAAAACCAGCATTCGGAGTGAAGCAAGCACCTCGGTAGAAATTCCACTCGTCACGTGACTAAAGAGGAACTTCTTGGCTTCTTATCGCCACATTTGGCGAAGCGAGTATGAGGAGTGTTGGAAAACGAGTAGTATTTCCAAAAGTAGCGAACCGTTACTATTTTAGTTCATTTAAAACTGCACTATATTTTGAAGATGATTTTTTCCATCGTTTGTCTATATATTTGAAGAAAAAGAAATGGAGTGGGGGCATATGAAAATATTTGGAACCCGAGCTAAGCCGGGAAATCAGCTAGTTGTAATTGCAGTGCACTCCCGATTATCCGAGTTAACCACCTGGAGGGATCGCACGGACAATAGAAAAACACGGATAATCCAAAAACTCCTTTTTATTAAAGAAAAAATCAACATCAGTACAAAAATATAAAAATTACTTACATTTGCATGCTGTATAACTTCAAACTAGGAACTTTCCTTTTAATATTTAATTCTTTAAAAAATCTGTTATGCGTCTTTGCTTCTGCTGTTTGTTCATCTCTTATCGTATATCGACACATCTTTTACGAACCGCAGTAATGTCACCGTAATCAAATCCTCTTTGTCCCATATAATGTAACAAAGTTTCCACAGATTGTAGAGCAGCAGAATGATAAATTGTATTTCCCTCATTTAGTTTCTGCATCAGTACTAGCTGATTCTCCATTATCAAGTTTTTGAAGGATTTCTAATTTTTGTTTAACATTTAAAACGCTCCGTTTTCGTTTCACACCTCTCATTTTTACCAGTAAAAAATTTCACGCTACTAACTGACGATAAACAAGACGCAAAAACTAAATGAACACGTGCGAAAGTGAAAGAAGACGAAGAAGTTAAAGAATGACGTGTCAAGGAGAAGCGTGTTCGTACGAGAATGAGCTAGTAGGAAGTGGATGATTCATTTCTCGGAAAATTAGGGGTTGAACCGGTAGAGATTGCACGTGGAGGAAGAAAAAAATATATATTCTTTAGCCTCCGCCGTTCATGGCTCACTAGTTTCACGGAATGAATCTCTCGATCGAACATCAACATCGATTTTACATGAATGATAAGCGTGAAAATGTGTCTCTTTAAATTTTTTGTGAATCCGGAATGAGCACGGATAATCCTCAAACCGGATAATCCGCGCACGGATAATAGAGAGTATACTGTAAAATGAAATACAGTGGTCTACGTACAACGAGAATGATGCTTTTCACGAAACAGGAAATTGTGTTTTAATTAGACATGCATTATCGAATGAATTTATGCATTTAATTTAGTTCAAGCATGTCTCTAAATTGCAACTGCTTAAATTGTTAGTGAGATGCTACTTTTTAAAAACCAGCAGCTTTACTGCTCATATGTAAACAACGGGTAAGTGTCTACATTTGGTTTTCTGAACAAAAAAATAAAATAAAAACTACGACAATATTAAATTCATCTTACGCGTAATAGAAGAGACTGTTTATCGCGTTATACGAATACTAATTGCATTTTTTCCCTCGCGTTATGCGGATTTACATCATACGGGACCGCGTTATACGAGGTATTGTGTATCATGCGAAAGTATTTTTATCACCTGTATGAAGCTATTCTGTATGGATGTATCTAACATCGTTTGTTGGCATAGCAAAACATAACAAAACCATTGAGGCCATTTTACTACAAGCCATTAAAAAAGTGACTAGCTGTATTGGGGCTAAAGATATTACTTTTAAAATTATTAATTACATCCGACTCGAAATGGTACTGCAAATAATTTTTATAAAATTACATATTCACGTAGTTTATCACCTGTAATTTCTATACGTAGGTTAAACATGTATTTCATAATGCAGCATATATTATTAATCTTGAGTACAATAGACTCAAAAACGTGAAAATACCATTTATTATCTTTAGGACTTCCAAAATCATCTTTCAGTGAAAAATTTTGAAATCAAAGCAGAATATCATTTTCTAAGAGAATTTCGAAAATAGGAGGAAAGGAAGAAGATATTTAAGTAGCATTTAGTTGCATAATATACTGGCAACTTAATAAATTTCCTAGACCCTACTTATCCAGGACTAAAATGTAACATTGAAATAAAATTACTATTTGAATTTTCATTCATTAATGAAAGCAATTAGCTTTAAATTATTAGTTAAGATAAATTTACTTGATAAACCATACATAAACTTACAGTAGACACGTTTAATAGACCCACCATACATCAACTCAGGTAAGTTATCATTTTCGTTCCAAGCAAACTCTGAAAGGGCTATGCTTACGAAAGAAAAATCAAAAAGCGGTTATTTGGCAAAAGAGTATGTTTCAGTCAATGTACTCGGAAGATGTATGGCATCTATTAATCATTCAAAGGAACAAACTCCAACCTTTCAATTTCCCTCTGAATTTCAGAAAACGAATACTTCTGAAGGCAAGTTGATAGATCTCTCGGAAAAGTTTGAAAAATCGACCAGCAGATGCGACCGTCATTTGTGGAAAATAATTTTACTTCGGAGTGCCTTTGAAGTTGTTTGGAAATGGAACTATCTGGTAATAGTTTACTCCAACATTGGAAATCGGATTCATAAATAGTAACAAAAAGAAAATGGAATATTCATAATAGCGGAATTCGAAAATGGAAAGTTTCTGTGTGTTTTAATCATGTCAAGCAGATAATTATTCATTTTGTTATGAATTCTGAAACATATTTTATAGCAAAGACTGAATTTCCTATGAGTTTGAATGAAATGTATTCACATATATATTTGAAAATATATATGTGAATATATGAAAAAGAATGATTCATATATTCACGTCTTTGGTGCATTCTTTAATAAATTATTTATTACATTTTTCCATTCATAGAATAGAACCAGGTGAAAAACCGAAACAAGATGGAGGAATCCGACTTTGCACTTTGTCAAGAGCCACGAAAAGTAGAGATTCAAACAGGATTTATTTATGTTTAAGGGCCTTGACAACAGTCTAATTTAAGGCTCTTAATTGGCCCAAAACATACTGAAGTGAAAAAATAAAGAAAAGACATCCCCAAGATATAAAAAAAAACTCAAACAAAGAAAGAAAAAAATATTTTTTCAACCTTAACTCGCTTCCTACAACCGCCAGTTTAAAAATTCCGCTAAAATCAACAAGAGGAGAACAACAGGAAGGTGAAAAAAATTTTTGCTAATTTTGCTTTTAAAATTTTTCCATTCATGTATTCCTCGAATCAGCACTTATTAGGAATGCAAATAACAATTTCGTTCTGTTATTAATCCCGGAGTGGGTATCGAGATATCAAAATACTTCACTGTCTACTAAAATTTTTCAGAAAGAGAAAAAATTGTAGTGCTTGATTCTAATAACCGAGAGATCTGTTGTCAAAAAATTTACCGTTTATCTTTTAAATGTTTTGATTTTTATCAACTTAATAATAGCAATTGATAAAATCAATATACTGTTTTGAAAGCTTTCGATGGTTCTGTGTTTTTCAGGGGGGAAAAAAGGTGTTAAAAACCATATTCGTTGTCTAAAAACCGGGAAGATAAATTTATTTACAAAACCCAATGAAAGATATCACTTAAATTTTGTCAGATTTTTACCAGCATGTATAAATATAAATTTTTAAAATTATTATTTATACAAGCTGATACAATACCTCCTTCAAAACAGCACAAGTGAAAGATGGTAATTCGTTTTCAGTTTATAATTACTATTAATACATAGCACCTAAAAACTGTCCGAAGTTGTTTCGGTAGTCGATTTCTGAAAAATCATTTCGAATATTCTGGCATTATAATTAATCTACTGGCATCTTCGAGAAACTATATATATATGTTCGAGAACTATACTATATATAACTGTTATATTTAGCCATAAGATACACGCAAGCTATCACTATCACTTAATATTTTCCACAAGATGGTCATAAGACAAGCAGGATAGCGGATCATAAAAAAGTAAAAAGTATTTGAAACAGTAAAAGGCAGACAAAGAGTTAAAAAAATAATTCTTAAAATTTATAGAGAGCACAATTTATATCCAAATTAAAATCATATTTTGCACTTCTCACAAGTTCGTAATATTATGAAGTAATAACTTTTTAGATGGTAACTAAACTTAGCAATTCTTCAGCACATTGCTTATTCACAGGATACAACAAATAGGAATTCCGTTTTTTGCTAATTATATTGTGATGTATTTCAGCATGGCATGAATAATCGTGGAGCCTTCTTTATCAAAAATAATATGTTTTTTGGACGTCTTCCACAGTACAAACATGTAAGACAATCATATACACTTACATCACAAACGTTATATCACTGACTTACTGACATCGAATTCCATCTTCAATCATCTTTTTTCTTCGCCGTTGCTAGGCAACGTTAGCAAAAGACAAATATATCATTGCCACACTATTTTTATAACCTTCAGAAAAGAATTATGCTAAACAATATTTTTAATTAATTTCTTTTTTCAGCCAAACGGTATTTTTAAATTAATTCCTTTTATGACCAAATGATACTTATAAAAGGCTGCACGCTTAAACCAATCGAGCGAAATTCGCTCCGATGGAGCGAATTTTCGCTCCTTTCCGTACTTGAAAGTGCATCGTCCTTTCGGAGCGTTTTACAATCCTTCCGCGGAGCGAATTTCGCTCATTTTTGTATTGAACGATTTCGCTCCTTTTCCATTAGTTTTTAATATTAAAAGGAGCGTGTTAAAAGAAATGCTCCTTTTTGAGCAATATTTTAAGCAATGATTTTGCTCTTTGTTGATTAATTTTTAATGTTAAAAGGAGCGTTTGAGAAAAAACGCTCTTTTTTGAAAATGTTTTCATTACTCATTTCGATCCTTTCTGATTAATTTGTAACTTTATTTAGAGCGTTGAAAAGAAAAACGCTCTTTTCTGGAAATGTTTTTATTGATTTCGCTCCTTTTTGATCAGTTTGTAAACTTATTCAGAGCGTTTAAAAAAAACGCTTTTTTTAAATGCTTTTAATATTGATTAATTAATTATTCAACATTTCTGGACGTTTAAAAAATAACATTTTTTAAAGCTATATTGAGACCAGTGATTTAGTACCTTATAAAGAGCATTATGAATAAATATGCCCCTTGAGGTAGTAAAATGCCGATTATTTTATCCTTGTGTAAATCTTTTTAACCAACATAAACGGTCTTTTACCCTAGTTTCATCACTTCTGCTATTTTAAAAACTAGTAAGAAACAATTGGGGGGGGTGCTTCTTTTAATATCTGCTTTATTCTGCACAGTGCAACAGATTTCTATAATGGAAACAATTGTAAACTATATAGCACGGTTTATAATAAATAATTTTTTAATAACCCAGCAAAACAATCTGCAGAATTTTTTTTGAGGTTTTCTTAAAGATTTCTGCAGATTTTTGAAGACAAAAAATCTGCAGTTTTTCTTCAATTTAATCTGCAGAAAATTTTCTTCTTATATTTTTCTCTTAAATATTCTTCAGATTTTTTGAAGGCAGAAGAAATCTGCATTTTTTCTTCAATTTAATCAGTATAAATTTTTATTATATTTTTCTCTAAATATTCTGCAGATTTTTGTAAGACAGCAAAAAAACTATTTTTTCTTCAATGTAATCTGCAAAAAAATTTCTTATTATATTTTCCTCTAAATATTCTGCAGATTTTTGAATACAGAAAAAAACTGCATTTTTTCTTCAATTTAATTTAATAAAATATGTAAAAAATTCTTTTTATTTTTTCTTTAAATATCCTGTAGATTTAGGAATTTGTATTTTGTCTTCAATTCAATTTGCAGTTATTTAGCAATTTTCACAAAATCATTAAACTTGACCAATATCTGTTTTTTTTTTGAAGATTTAACTGCATTATCTAAATCTGCATTTCTCTAAATACATATTTTTCACCATATTCTCTAATATTGCAGCTTTATTTTCCATTTATCTTTTAAGAACATCTAAAGCACACCAGTTATTTGCATGAATTTTACTTATTCTTTTACAAATTATAATTTTTAGAAAATATTAATTATAAGGCTTTTGAGTTTGCACTGACTAGTAAAGTCTTGACAGACTGAGTCAGCTTAAAAAATATAATACAGGGGAGGTGGCTACAGAAACTGTGAAAAAATTTCCCCGATTTAAGGCTTAATTATATTAGTTTCCTGGCTTTCTCCCAACTCATAATCACTGTATGTGTACAATATACATTAAAAACACTTTTACCAGTTATTTAAAATGGAAAAAAAATATTTTTATGAAATTTAATTTTTAAAAAATGGAATGAATATCCTAAAAAATCTATTGAAACAGTATATTACATTTTTTATATGTAAAAGAGTACTGGAAATTTTTAAAAAATACTTTGTTTCTAAAACTGCATAAGAATTCTAAGAAACATTTACTCTTTGTAACATATTACTCTTTGCAACACAAATTATATTAACAGTAAAGGTTATAATGATCTTTGTCAAAACTTCAATAACTAATTAGTGCTCTTTGCATGAGTACCAGAATAAGATGTTGAAGCATAAATGTAAAAATAGTATAATTATACGTACCTAATAATATATATTTTTGCAAAGATTTAAACAAGAGAAACTGCCAAAATATTACTTCAAATCTTTATTCTTTAACAAATCATAAGAAATTAATTGCCCTAATCAAAAACTTATGCTTTTATAAATAAATATAAGTTTTTTTATT